>VBSM01003044.1:7195608-7210333 GCA_008086735.1 Cheirogaleus medius
AAAAAAAAAAAAACTCCAGGGAAATTTAATTAAATAAATAGATTTCTTGACTGTGAAAGAAAAGAGATGTGACATGTCCCCAAATCCAACTTCCTCCATGCCCCCGTCTCCCAGGGAACTGGCAGAGCATGAAAAATCCAAATACCTCCCCCAGAGGAAGAAAACTCTCTGATATCATTATCAATATGCCCTCGCCGCATTAAATCATGTTCGCTCAGGCAGAACTGGCTTCGTTTTGCTCTTTCTTTCCTCTTCCCAAGAAATGCATTTGAAAAGAAAGTTTGCATTATTTCTTAGCTCTTTCTTCCGTTCTGCTTTTTAGTTGATAAAATCTCTCCAACTGCTTTGGGTAATTTATTTTTTTCCTTAGAGGAAAAGTTTCCTGCATGTCCCACACTGGCAGGAACCTCCACCCTGGCCCACCTCGCCAGAGGCAGGACAGGAGCAGCCCAGGTCCTCTCTACTTTGCCTGCTGGGGACCTGGGTCTGGTGACTTCAGCAGCTGGACTTCTTTCCTCATCTATAAATTTGGGAAAGGCCAGGTGCGGTGGCTCATGTCTGCAACCCTAGCACTCTGGGAGACTGAGGCAGGAGGATCACTTGAACTCAGGAGTTCAAGACCAGCCTGAGCAAGAACGACACCCCGTCTCTACTAAACATAGAAAAAATTAGCTGGGCGTGGTGGCACACACCTGTAGTCCCAGCTGCACCAGAGGCTGAGGCAGGAGGATCACTTGAGCCCAGGAGTTTGAGGTTGCCGTGAGCGAGGCTGACACTATAGCACTCTAGCCTGAGTGACAGAGTGAGACTCTGTCTCAAAAAAAAAAATTGGGGGACAAGAACGCCAGGCACTTCATTTACACAGGTGACAGCTTGGGAAAATGAAGAGGAGTTGAAAGCAAAGGAAAAAAAACCCCTGTGGGACTGTTGGAAGGCTTAAATGAGATCAGACAGGTGAAGACATCTAAAAGTAACAGCAATTATTGCCCCAAAATAATAATAGCAAGGTACCGGTTATCAGACACCCAGGGCCACTCCATGCCAGGCACTGGGCTTTGCATATTTGATTTTGTTTACTGCTCAAAACAATCTAAGAGGTAGGAACAATTATGATCTGAATTTCCAGATACGGAAGTGATGGCTCAGAGAGGTGAATTCACTTGTGCAAAGCCACAGAGCAAAACCCCCACGTGGTGCCAAGAACACAGGAGGTATTTAATAAGTGCTGGTTGAAGTTGAATGCACAGGTCAACCACGCACTACGTCACCGTCTGTTTACCGCTGTAACCTCTACAGACAGCTAAACCTGGCTCTACTTTCAAGGCAGCACCAGGTAAGATATCTGAGCACTTTTTTATTCTATAAAATCTGTACCATGGCTGCATGCACTTGCTGTTTAGGGGTGGAAACCAGAGCTGCAAGGAATTTATTTCAACAGGGAGATTCTCCCTCTTCTTTGCTAATGGCCACAGCTACAGCTGGTGCTACAGACGCAGCCGTCATCGACGAAAGTAGAAGCTGCCGTTAGTTGAGCACATAGTACGTACCAGGGCGGAGCTGCAAGCTCTGTGTGCGCCAGCTCGCCGCATCCTCTACACCACCTTTTAAAGAAGATGCAGGTATTATTGTGGTGTTCGTGTCAGAGAGACCCGCAAAGCTCAGGCTAGCAGCTGCCACTGTCCCGGAGCCAGCCAGAGGCAGGGTGTCATTGGCGTTCCCGTCTGTCCTTTCCAAAGCCTGGAGGACAGGGCTCCCCTTCATGCCCCAGGTTTTGTCCCACCTCCTCCTGGGTCACCTCACTTCTCCCTCCTCCTCAGCTACTGCCTAGGAACCAATCTGCTCCCAGGGCATGAAACCGTCCACCAGAGTCAGCTGGGCACGGGCCAACGTGCCATCGCCTGGGACGATGGGTCACTGCCACTCAATGGGTTCACATGCCTCAAAACTCAGGTCTGAGCTCTTAAAACCCATCGGCTTTTGGATAGACCCAGCCACGTCCAGCCAGCTAGGTGACCTTGGCCAAGCAACGTGTCACTGCAGCTCCTGGGCTCTCTACAAAAGCCTTGCCTTCCTTTCTGCCTTCTGGAGCCTGGCGGGAGTGGGATGAAGCAGGGGTTACCCCAAGCTCTTGAGCGCAAGGCTGGCTTCGTGACTTGCCTAAGCTGTGCAACCTTTGCCAGGCTCATCCACCTCTCTGATCCCCATCTCCTCCCTTTTGTACAGGAGACAGGGCAACCCGTACCTTACAAAGTTATCATAAGGACAAAAGAGGTCATCCACGGAAAATCCTTGCTCATGGTGTGACTAGCACATTGTAAACACGGAGCAATGCCTTGTGCATAGCAGGGAGACATTAAACACCTGTGCCGAGGGAGACGCGTGGGAATGGAGTGCACTTTAAATCTCCTTGTTCCACATTCATCGGCACCCTGAACACACAGGAGAGACCACTGGACGCCAGGAAGTCCTTCCTTTGTGAAAAACCTCCAAACTCCTCCATCCAAGCCTTTTTTGTCCCTACCCTGATGTCGTAATTCCTCTTCGCCTAAATCAGAGTATCTTGTCTCAGAACTGGCCTCACCAGGAACCTGCAGGACCCAGCTGAATAAATAAAGCCCGTTTAGGAGGCATTTTATCTAAAGTCCTCTTTCACCCTCTGGTCATCATGCACATAAGGATCAAAAGCAAGCAGACGTAGTTGGGTAAGACCCTGGCATTTTACCCGGGTGCTATGTCCTTCTTTCCAGAAACAAAACTCAGCAACAACAACAAAAAGACCACATTCACATTTCCCAGAGCATAGACATTACTGACTTTAGCACGGAACGTGTGCAGGCAGCTTTTACAACACAAAATGATCCAAAAAGATATTGGGGGAGGAAAAGGGAATTTTTGAGCTATGACGATTGAAAGAAAAAAAAAATCCTGAGCAGACTCGAGATTTGGCATTTGGTGAGCAATAAACCAACATCATCCACCCAGGAAGCAAGCAAAGAAACCCAAACACACAGCCTGTCATCATCCTCTGGACTCGACAGGGATGTGGCTTCCCCTGGAAAACGTCCCCTGCACTCACTCGGGCTGCGTCAGGGCCCCTCCTCTGGGCTTCCCCAGGCCCACAGCTTCCCCGGTCTGTGAGAAGCAATGACACTCGTGCTAATACATGATCATCGCATCAAGCACTTCCTATGGCTTCTGAGCGGAGACCAAAATAATGCGAGAGCATCGGGCCCCCCCCCCCGAAAGAGTGTGCAGGCGGAAGAAACAAGTGCAAAGGTGGGAATTCATTTCTCATGTTCACAGAATGCAAACGAGGTGTCACCGAGTTGGTACGGGGATCGATGCAATAATAACGACGGTTGGAAGCCGTGGGGTAAACCGTAGAGCCGTCTACACGGGCAAGGATGTGGTTACTGCTCTCGTCTCACTGGCTCGGCATGAAAGTCAAACCGGAGACACAGAGTTGGGGCTTCACAGGGTGGAGCGGGGCAGAGGAAGGGTTTAGAGAGCATCCATCCAGTCCCCAGGCTTTTGACCAGGACACCAGGCTCAGCGAGGCCACGGGGCTTGTCCAGGCTCCCATAGCCAGAGAAGGGGGTCCTGCCCGCAGCCCTGACTCCGTCCACCCCTGCCTCCTTTTGGGGGTTATCGGGAGCTGTTTATCTGCAAAACTGATGGAAGTTTTAACAAGGTCCCCGGGGAGAGAGGGAGAGCTTGTGCACGGGTGTGTGCGCGGGTGTGTCGGGGGGAGGGCGGCGCATCAGGGCTCCCAGCTTTCATCTGCTTCCTGCTAATTGGCATAAAGACCCCTGGGAAAACCATGCTCTGGCATGATACACAAGCTCCAACTCGATTATGGTTTTCTGTGCTTTACAGAACCTCGGTCTTCACAAAATCTCCTGGCTTTCGTCTGGTCGCAGAATACTTGAATCGCCATCATTGTCATCATTACCATCGCCGCCATCCTCAGAGCCACAGCGGTGACGCTCCTGGTGCACTTGGGATAAGTCAAGTCAGTGGTTCTCAACCAGGAGTAGGACTTCGCCCCAGGGGACATTTGACAGCGTCTGCTGGGATTTTTAATTGTCACAACCAGGGCGTGGGAGGCGGATGCTACCGGCATCTAGTGGGCAGAGGCTGAGGATGCTGCTAAACATCCTCCAGGGCACCGGGCAGTTTTTCCAGCCCCAAATTTCAGCAGTGCTGAGGTCGAGAAACCTGAGTTAGCCCTTTTCATGCTCTGATTGGAGACCACCGAGGAAACCTCCTGCCTGGGGCCTGAGATCTGGCGACCTGGACATCAGATAGGACTAACGGACAAGGATAAGTGTTCTTAAGCGAGGTTCCCCCACCCTGCAACCTCGAGACAGTCTGCAGCGAGGAAGGACGGTGCCCAGCTTAAAAGCCCTTTAGTCTAGAAACTTGCTCACTCTGGGGGGATAAATACAGCCATATATTTCTAGAAAAGACTATGGGGAACTTTTTCCAAACTCTCATATATGTTAAAAGACACTTGTGATTGGTTGCTACCTTTTTTCCATTCCAGAATATTAAAAAGGCTCTAGACAGGGCCCTCCACCCACTGAGCAGTAGCACCATTAAGTTCGGGGGCTTGACAGACGTCACAGGCAACACTGTCCCGTGGAGTGGGCCTCGCCAGCTCTGGGGTGCCGTGCCCACTCGGCTCCCAGGGAGTCTGCCTTCCAGACACAGGCCGGAGGCAGAACAGGCGACGCCGGCACCATCCTTAGCAGGAAGCAGAGAGAGAAACCTTTGACTCGACCCCTTCTCTTGGGGTTGTTGATTTCCAATCAGTTCACTCCCGCCAAAAGAACCAAAGCAAGGTCCTGCTCCGACTGGGGAGGTAGCCCCCAAAGCACACATCACCCCGATAATGCTGACAACAACCCTAAAAGCGTCAGTACCATTACGCCTGTTTCAAAGACCAAAGCTCCGATAGGGAAGGGGCTAGAACAGCGACCCAGGCAGGACTCACATCCCAGGTTCGGAACTCGCATGCACACCTGACCGTGCCACAGACGGACCAGGGCAGCTGGAAAAAGCCGGGGAGCCCAGCCTCTCGCCAACGGTGCCCCGTGTCTTTTGTATCTACATGCTCCGGAGCTGGGCACGTGGCAAGGACTGAGGTATCGATCTCAATTAAAGCAAATCCAACCACGTGTCTTCGTCGCCATTCTTTGGACATCGGGAGGGCTCCTGTGCAGCGGGAGGTGCCCCAAACCTGGCCCCGAGATCTTCCCAGATGGCTCCCGAGAAAATGGAGCCACTGCCTAGATTTTCCCTGTCTCTTTGGAGCTCCCTTTGTGTCTCCACTAGTGATGATTTAGAGCCTGCGTTTCAATGTTCCTTCTTTACAGTCCATTTTCCCCTCTTAATTGGCTCTGCAGTGTGCAGGGAGACCAGCGCGACAGCGTCAATGACACGGGCGCGGAAGGAAGGTTAGTGGCAGCCAGGCCCCTGCTCAGACCAACACTCCGCAGCTCGCTCAAGGACAGCCCCTGGCTCTCGGCCTGCCCGGAACGTTCTGCCTGTGAAACAGAATGAAGCCCACGTTAGTTCCCTGCTGTAGCTGGGTCAGGCCTCTTCCTCCTCTCTGAGACTCGGATTTTCCTTATTTGAAAGTTGAGTTGATGAGACTGAGGTCCCTTCCAGTTTGCACACATCACTGTGTGCCTTTTCGGTCAACGCCGACGTCTCAGCGAAAGGAAGGTTGTCGGGCAGCGCCTCCAGGTGGCCAAAGGTGATACTGCACCATCCAGAAGTCCCCGTTTGGATGGTGTCCAAGAAAATAAACACCGGAAGGAAAAATCACCCAAGTGTTTACTGCCACCCAGCTATTTGACCCTAACTTGTTCAAGCAAGGAGCCTAGGGTTTAAAGCAACAATAGCGCCCTGCCACTCAGTTCTTCCACCCTCTGCGGTAAGGAAGGCAGAAGGTCTTTAGAAGGTGGAGCTTGAAAAACAATGTCAGGGCCAGTCACCGAGGGCGTCCCGGTATCCGATTACAGAGCTTGTCTGCCTCATTTCTCCTCCACAGAGGACCAGAGACGGCAAAGACAAAAGCACTAAAGAAAGAAAATGATCAGATGATGGAGCTAAACTGAGCTCTGTTCCCAAGGGCAGGGCTGACATGGAGGGTCATCGCCACCCTCCCAACTCAGCGCAACAGGTTGTCCCTGTGATTAGGGCCAAGGGGACCATCTCGGGTTGCCTTTTTCAAGTGAGGCGTGAACTCAGGAAGGAGATGTGGGGTGTGAGGCAAGCCCACGTTTCAGAATCCCGTGGAGATGGTAGACACATCCAAAGAAAAACACACTCTTAAATGGGAACGAGCTTCGGTGAGTACTGCCGAGATAGCATCCGCACAGCTGGCACTCCAGAGAAAATGAGATGTGGGCCCCACCCCCAAAGAACTCACAGTCTGGTGAGGAATGGACAGAAAAGGCTAGCGTGGGGGACACTGTATAACGAGAGCACATGGTTTGGGTGAAACTGACATGGGTTTGAGCAAAGGCTCTACAGGTACTAGCTGTGTGACCCTGGGTAAGTTACTTACCCTCTCTGAGCATGTCCATTCTACCTGCCCTTTCTGCCTTCCCCTGAGCACTTAGTGCTCCATAAATGACACCTCCATATAAATGCTCTGCCACTTGTGCAAATATTAATTCGCTCCTGCTCTAGTATTCTCCAAAGTCAGTGCCTCTCCAATCTCTTCATAAACTCATTGCCCTCCTCCCAAAGGAAGTCCTTCTTCACATCAGACTGAAATTTCTCCTGGTTTAGAGCATGCATATATTTGTCTTAACTAACACTCATTATTTCTTGCTTGGTCTTTGGACAACAAGGGTTAGCAAACTTTTTCTCTAAAGAGCCAGACGGTAAATATTTCAGGTCTTGGGGACCATACGGTCTTTGCCACAGTGCAACACAATTCTGATGTTGTAGTGTGAAAACAGCCATAGACGATATGTAAGCCAATAGGAGTGGCAGTGTTCCAATAAAACTTTATTTACAAAAGCAAGTGGAGGGCCAAATTTGGCCAGAGAGCCAACCCCTGTTTTAAAGAGAATATCTCTCATTATCTGTTCATTATCACCTCCCACGCAATCCCATCACTGATACATAGAAACCGCTTTTGTTTCACTTCTTTCTCCTGGGGAAAACTATAAATGCTTCAACCTTCCCCTCCAAGGGCATAATTTCCGTGATTAAGTTACCACAGTTCGTTTATTTGGTGATTCACTCACTGATACTTTTGCTACTGTGCTAAGTCATTTGTAGGAAACAAAGGAAGGGCGACGTTTGGAGTGTATGGTCTGGGGTCGGCCCAAGCTCACGTGTGTGTGTCCTGCAATTACTGGCCCCGTGACCGTGGATAGCATGGCTCACCTCTCTGCACCTTGGTTCTCTTGTTTGAAAATTGGGAAATACAATAGACTCTACTTCATGAGGGTGTCGAAAGATTAAGTGACCCTTAAGTGACCCTTTGAAGTGACCCTCAAAGTCAGCTTAGAACAGTGCCTGATACGAAGTCTGCTTTTAGGTTTTATTGCTATTATTTTTGTTGTTATTAAAAGATGGCTCCTACTATCTAGGAATTTATAATCTGCTATGGGAGGCTGATATATTAAAACAACTACCAGATGACTGCCCAGTGAATATGACATAGGAGTTAGCCAGGTGCAATCAAGGAAGTCTCCCTGGTGGTGGTGTCATTTCAATTATATCTCAAAATTATTTCAAGATATAATTGAAATGACACCCACAGTTCTCTAAGCCATGAGAAGGTTTGCTTCAGGAAGATGCCACTCAGGAAGTTGTCCCTTTTGAATAGGTGCAAAGAAGGGGGGTTTATCAATGAGGAAACCACTGAAATTTGTGGGGTCCCAGAATCCTGCCCCGCCAGACACAAGCAACGGGGAGGACAAGTGCCACAATACACCCCAAAGTAAACAAACTGAGTTCAAGGAGGATCATTTTCCTTCTGACTTTCTCGCTTAAGATACACAACGACTTATTTGTTGCCCAGGACGAGAGCAAATGCAGACAAGCAAAAGAGAAGAAAGAATCACCCCTGATCAAAGAACAACTATGCTAACTATCCAAGTGTATTTCCTTCTAGACTGTTTTTCCTATGCATCCATTTTAAAAATACTAAGTAACATGCAAATGTGGATGCCAATTATGATCGACACAATGCTTTTTTTTTTTTTCCTCTTCCCCAAACAATACCTCAGGTACTTCTCAGACAAGACTGTAAGACAGTAATCAGGGAACTAATCGAACAAAGCGAAAGGCCACCTGAGTGAAAATCATGTCTATAACGCACTGGAACCATCTCTGAGTTTCCAGCAACGCTGCCGTCAGACCGGAACGCTTTAGGGGAAGGCAAAAATAATTTTGTTCCAAATAATCACATTTTTTCCATCCTCTTTGCCCTTTCTGCCTCCTCTCCCCACACATTCACTGTGAGTTTCTAACATACCCAAGGACCCAGCGAAGCCTCCAGTCCTTTCTGAGGACTGGGGCTGGGAGGGGCAGAGAGAAGATCAACTCTGCCTGGAGTTTTCCCGTCTGTGAAATGGACACTTCGCCCTCTCTGCCCCCCCACTCCTACAGCTGCGAGGCTGGACTGCGATGACCTGCATCATCTCCTTCCTGAAACTAAAGGTGCTCTGCACACGCGTGATATTGTTACGTGGTATTTACATGTAGCCTTTAAACAATGTCTTTTTATCTCCATTCTCCTGTGCGCTGGCTGATATATCCCTGCGAACCCCCCGAGGGCTGCCCTCAGCAAGCTGAGCAAATGGAAACACAGACGCCACCAAGATAAAGCAAGGCCTTTCTCACCAGGCTCTTAGGAGGGGAGCTTTGGCTTAACAAGAGTCCGACTGACCTGGGTTCAAACCCTGCCTCCAACACTCAGTTGCTTGCCCCCAGGCAAGGACCCTATCTCTCCGAGCCTCAGTTTTCTTACCAGAAAATAGAAATCATCATCCGCTGGACTTCCTGAGGCTGTCGAGAATATTAAATGAGCCGATGCGTCATGTCAATTACCCAGCGTCGCACTTGGCCTGGGCAGAACTCAATCAGTATTTGCCGCTGCTATTATCGGAGACCACTGTCATTTACTCACTCCGTGACAGCTTCTTACTCTTCGGCCCTGAGCCTGACCCTGGACCGATGCCAGTGCAGTGATTCTCAAAGTGCTGTCCCCAAGGCAGCGGCATGCACATGGCCCGGGATCTCGTTACAAATGCAAATTCCCGGGCATGGCCCCAGAGTGGCTGGAGCAGGAATTTTGGGGCTGGCGCGCTCTGGGGGGTTCTGACGCATGTTCAGGTTTGAGAATCACTTTTCCAGTAGGAATGGGGAGGGAAACAAATGCATAAACAAAATCATTCTAGACGTGAGAGAGGCTGGGATGGGACTGAGAGTGGCTGTGATGCAGGTGGGGTGTTCCATTCGAGCTGAGACCGAAATGACAAGGAAGCGGCCGGGGGAAGACTGGGGTGGCCTATTCCAGGCTGAAAGAATGAGGCGTGCAAAGGCCCCGAGGCAGGCTTTGTGAGGAAGAGAAAGACAGTCAGGGTGGCAGGGTGTGATGAGCTAGTGAGAACATGAGCAGACAGGGACCCATCAGCAGCCTGGGGAAGGGACTTGGGGTCTTCTTATTCTAAGAAGCGACAGTCTGGGTGTGACTTAGCTCATCTGTGCACGTGGAACCCACAAGCCTCAAAGAGTTCAGCCCCTGCCGACGACACAGTGCAAGTTCAGTGTCAATTCTTGCCCCATTCCTCTGCTTAGCACCTCCTGGGTGCCAGATATAAAAAGAGGAAGTGACTACAGCACTGATCAGAGATGACAGGTGGGAGGCCAGGCTCTCTTTGTTTTCACTGGGAGTTTCCACAAATGCTGAGGCCATTGGCCTCATGAAGCAGCAGGTGGGCTTGAGAGAGGGGTCAAAGGTGGCCTGCAAGACAGGGAAAGCGGGCAGGATGGGGAAGGGCAGATGAGGACCCCCACCAGGTTGCCCACAGGGCTCTGCTATAAGACAGAGGCTGGGAGGGAAGTGCCCTGCCCCACAGAGAGCAGCCATCCACTCTGTGGGAAGAATGCCTTGGTTCAAATTCAGCCTGGAAAGCAGAGAGGAGGGAGGAAAGCAGACTTATAAAACAATAAAAATAATCATAGCTCAATATGGACTGAGCACCCAATTTGCCAGGCAAGTGTTTATACGAACTCATGTTTTTCCTTCCGGCGACTCCATGGGGAAGATGGAGTCTTCCATCTTCCATCTATTAGCACCCCATTTCACAGATGAGGAAAGCAAGGTAGAGTTAAACAAACAGATAGGGAACATTGAGGCCAACCCCAAGGGATGAAGGAGGGAGGAAGGAAAATTGACTGATAGATTTGGTTTTGCCTAAAACAATTTAAGTGGAATCCGATCAAGTCCTTTTCTTTTTTAAAACCCTCCCCTGGCTTCCCATCCTGCGTGGAGGAAATCCAAGCTTCCTGCAGTGGCTGACAGAAATTCTACTTCCTGACAGTGTGCCCTTGACGACCAACAGTGACCTCAGGTCCACTGCCAGACTTCACGGCAAACTCACAGAGGCAATGGCTACAAAGAGCCAGTAACCTCTGTGAACTAAAATGCTCACCCCCGCCCCACCAGCTGATTGAATGGACTCCCTCGTGGCCAAAGGAATATCCTAAAATTAAATTATCTGCCAGGTGGAGGGAGGTCAGACATGCCTCTTCATGCCCCCCTCCCTTCTTGGGGACTTCCTTTGTAACCCATTAACAGGCCTAAGGGTTATGCAAGACAAACCTGCAGGTCCTCAGTTTACACAACAAATCTATGTCCTGTGGCTTATCTCTGAGAACGGCTCCTTATGAGAACAGCTCCTTAAACACTTCAAGCCTT
Source organism: Cheirogaleus medius (assembly GCA_008086735.1). Taxonomy (NCBI): domain Eukaryota; kingdom Metazoa; phylum Chordata; class Mammalia; order Primates; family Cheirogaleidae; genus Cheirogaleus; species Cheirogaleus medius. The sequence continues at coordinate 7,206,563 of VBSM01003044.1, forward strand.
TAGACAAAGCTTCATGACTTTAACCAATTACAATCCAAAGAATCTTTAAACCCACCTGTAACCTGTAAACTCCCCCCAACTTTGAGATGTCCCACCTTTTGGGGCCAAACCAATGAATGCCTCCCACATATTGATTGAAGGCTTTACCTGTAACCCCTGCCTCTCTGAAATGTATAAAAACCAAACTGTAACCCAGTCATATCGAGTCCACTGCTCAAGACCCCTTGGGAGTGGCTCCATGGTCCTCAAATTTGGCTCAGAATAAATCTCTTTAAAATTATTTTACAGAGTTTGGCTTTTTTCCGTTGACACCTTCCACAGGTGTCTACACCAGTCCCATTTCATGGGCCCCTCCAACAGCTGGGGGTGCTGGCTGCCAGATGTCACTGACAACACAGCCTGGTTTGCCCATGTCAGGGCAGAGACCTTCCTCTGAATCGTCAGCTTCCCCCTTTGAACTTGAACTTTCCCAAGTCTAACTTCTAATAAGTTCTTTTTTTCCATGATACTCACAGTCATTCTGCTTCTCTGATTGCCCCTCACTGAGAGAGTCACCAGCAGAAGTGATTTTGTACCTGTTCCAGCACTAGCAACTTCCGTTTCCTCCCTCTTGGAACACTCCCACATGTTATGAGAAGCCCAGGCTACATGGAAGGCAACAGGTGGGCACCCCAGTGGACAACCCTGGTTGGACTCCCACCCAATAGCTAGTGCCCACCGCCATCCACGCACATGTGCCATCTTGGATGTCAGCCCAGTCAAGTCCCAGATGACTGCAGCTCAAGGTCACAACGCAAGGAACAGAAGAACCATCCAGCTGAGCCCAGCCAACCAGGGAATCATGAGAGATAACACAGCAGTTGTTTTTTTAAGCCACTGAGTTCTGGAGTATGCAGCAATGGGTCACGAGAACACTCACCATGGTTCAGCCATGTGGACCTTCCTTCTGCTTCTTAAAAGTGCTTTAGAGACTTGCGTGACCTGTTTTCTCTACTCAAAATGCCCTTCCCCCAATCTTCTCATGTCTGGTACTTTCTTGTCATTCAAGTCTCAGCTTAAATGTCACCTCCCAGAGAGGCTCGCTATCAGTTTTATGTGTCAACTTAGCTAAGCTACAGTCCCCAGTTATTGAATCAAACACTAATCTAGGCATCTCTGAGAAGGTATTTTGTAGGTGCAATTAAAGTCTATAATCAGGGGACTTTAAGTAAGATCGATTAGCCTTGATAATCAGGGTGGGCTGATTCAACCCACTGAAATGCCTGCAGAGCAGAACTGAGGCTTCCCTGAATAAAAACTGATTCTAGTGAGACTCTGTCTCAAAAGAAAAGAAAAAAACAGATTCCACCCAAGGACAATAGCTTCCAGCTCTTCCTGACACCCAGCCCTACAGATTCTGGACTTGCCCAGCCAGCCCCCACCACTGCATAAGCCAATTCCTTGCAAGAAATCTCTGATCTATTTGTCCTACTGATTCTACTTCTCTGGTTGAACCCTGACTAGACCACTCTGATTGCCCCATCAAAGTTAGTCACTTAGTCAGCATCACTTCCCTCCACTTTTTAATTCTCTGCATAAAACCCATCACCATTTGATATCTTTTTTATTTATCATTTCCTCCAACATATTCTAGAGCAGCGCTGTCCCATGGAATGTTCTGTGATGATGGAATGTTCTACAGTGTGCTGTTCCCATACGGTAGCTGCTGGCCACAGACAGCAATGCATCACTTGAAATGTGGCTACTGCAAATGAAATAGGGAATTTTAGCTTTTACTTAATTCTAATGAATGTAAGTTTAACTCACCACATGAGTCTAGTGGCTGCTGTACTGGCCAGCTCGGGGCTGGGACACAGGCCCAAGAGAGCAGGCAGCTGGTCAGCCTCGTCCATCACCGTGACCCTAGCCCCACACGGCGACTGACACAGAGAAAGTTCTGGCAGTGTGTATAGAGTGAAGGAATGAGCCATTTTTGCATAAGTGCATGTGCATTGCGTTTCTGTCACTTGCAAGCAAGAGTCCTAATGTGGTGCCGCTGACATGTGAGGGATTCCTGAGAACCTGGCTGCAGCAGGTACAGGGTGAAGAAAGGCACCCATGCTGGGACGTGCAAGACCCTGCAGGCTTCGGGAGGGGTGTCTCTTCCTCTGCTCACCCAGCCTTGCCCAAGTTAGCAGCAAGTAGAACAATAGGGCAATCAAGACCGGCTCCTACTCTTTGTTCCTGCTCAAAGGAAGACTATATGGTGGAAGGCGGGGTTCTGGGGGGCTTCGTTCAAAGCCCAAACTGGGAAGAAGCCAGAGAGCATCTGAGGCTGTCCTATTTTAGGGCCACTTTGCATCCTGTTTTCCTCCTGGCCGCCAGTTTTCTCCCTGGATACTCAGGAGGAGAAGCTGGAGAAGGGAAGACTACATGGTGGGGGGCGGGCTGCCGTGAGGCTGCTGGGGTGCAGGGTGCTGCACCCTGGCCTCTACCTGCTCCCCTGCCTGGCATCCTGAGGCTCCGGGAGGACTTCCCAGCATCTCCTGCCTGCTCTAAGGCCACCCACCTACTCTGCAGCTAGAGTGTTTGTTTGAAAACTGGACAAGAGATCCAGGCACCTTCTGCTCAAACCCTGCAGTGGGCCAGGCATGGTGGCTCACACCTCTAATCCCAGCACTTTGGGAGGCAGAAGAGACAGAATTGCTTGAAGCCAGGAGTTGAAGACCAGCCTGGACCACATAGCAAGACCCTGTCTCTACTATAAAGAATAATAAAAATTTAAAACCCTGCAGTGTAAACTCCTCATTGTGGCCCACCATGGGGGGCTGGCATTGTCCCACTTGTCTGACTCTAGCTCCCACTGCCCTCCCCGGCATCCCCAGGGGGCAGCCACGCTGGTCTCTCTGTGCTTAGGATGCTCCACCCTCCTTCCCACCACAAGGCACTTCCATGTTCCCCCATCACTCTCAGTCACCAGGAGAATCCCCCACTCCCTTTCCCGTTGGGTCTCAGATCAACCCTGAAGCCCCGAGCAAGTCCCTGAGCCCTGGGACCCAGCACAGTGCCAGATGCAGAGTGAGTGCTTGGTAGATATGTGTGGTAGGGAGGGAAGAAAATTAGGAAGGGAGGGAGAGAAGCAAGAGAGATCTTCCATTATCTTGACCTTGGGTTTTTCTCTGGGAAAGGAAAGATACAAATTATCAGGCTGAAAAACATCAAAAGGCCAAAATGAAGAGCAGAGGGAAAGAAGGAACAGAGGGAAAGAGAAAGAAGGTCACGACAACAGCACTCTGATTGGGGGCCTATGTCCCGACCAGACTCTCAGCTGGTAGGACAGCTGTGACCCAGGAGGAGGAGGTCCAGGAAGGGACCTGCTGTCCTCAGACCCCAAGGTCTCCAGTCTTGGGCTGGAGGAAGAGGTGGTGCAAATGAGGATGTGTTTTTCCTGCAGCCAGATCAACGCCACCCGGGACCCCAGCTCCACAGTGACCATGGGGGAGCAGCAACGTTGAGGGAGACAGTGGTTCAGAGTGAAGGGAAACAAAGAGAAACAGAACTAGAAGGCTGAATTAGAAAAGCTAAAGCCCAGGGGTCCCTTGGAGAGAAAAAGAGAGAAGGATGGAGAAGGTAAAGAAAAGTAAGATGGGGTGATGGTGGTGGTGGCGATGGTGATGGTGATGGTGGTGGTGGTGGTGGTGATGGTGGCGATGGTGATGGTGGTGGTGGCGATGGTGATGGTGATGGTGGCGGTGGTGATGGTGGTGGTGGTGGTGGTGGTGATGGTGGTGG
>VBSM01003044.1:7224944-7235806 GCA_008086735.1 Cheirogaleus medius
TCTCCAGGCCCGGGTCCCCGGCTGTGTGGCCAAGGCTCCCGGGTTATCAGACCCCGCCAGGGTGATGACATCGCTGCGGTGGCGGCCGGCGGCCGCGCGCCTTCCCGCGGTTGCCAGGGCGACCATTGTCATAACATCCATCCGTGGCGCTGGCCCGGCCCAGCTGACAGGGGAGAGAGTTATTTGACTGCAGAACGTCTCCAGTAACCAGCCGATCTGCATCCGCAGGCAAATTCCCCGCTGGGGGAGGCCTGGGAGGATGGCCTTCCCTTCTCCCCTCAGCCCTGGACCCCAGTGAGAACAGGATCCCTCCAGCCAAGCAGAGGGACCCGCCAGTCTGGGGCAGTCCCCCAAGGATGCTGGCCCCCTCCCGCTGCTTTGGGTTCAAGCCTCAGTGTTTCTGGTGGCTCTTCTTTCTCTTTATGTTATTACTGCTAATACATATTACAGACAATAGTAAAAAGAGTCCATGTATTTAATGAGCACTTACTAGAAGTCAGGCCCAGGAGTAACTTCCCTACATAATTATTTCTATAATTTTAACATTTATGCTATAACAATACGTCATGTTATATTTATGCTATGTATTTATACTGCATAATATATAGTCATGGATGTATCAGATGATAATTCGCAAACAATACATAATAATATAATTTGAAATATAACTATTTATATATTATATAGCCTATATGGGTTGAGTATTCGTTTTCCGGAATGCTTGGGATCAGAAGTGTTTCAGATTTTTTTTTTCAGATTTTAGAATATTTGCATAGGCATCATGAGATATCTTGGAGATAGGACCCAAGTCTAAACACAAATATTCATTGATGTTTCATACATACCTTATAGACATAGCCTGAAGGTAATTTTATGCAATTGGGTTGGGGGAGGGTTGTTGGATTTTTTTTAAAATTTTACTAGAATTTATTAACCCAAAAGTCTAGAAATAGCCATTCAAACTTTCCATCAAATTGGGGAGATGTGTAACTTTTTATTGGATATGCAATTGTTTTTTGTTTTTGTTTTTTTAGTTGTGCAGCTAATTTCTTTCTATTTTTTTAGTAGAGACAGGTTCTTGCTCTTGCTCAGGCTGGTCTAGAACTCCTGACTTCAAGCCATCCTCCTGCCTCAGCCTCCCAGAGTGCTAGGACTACAGGTGTGAGCCACCATACCCGGCTTGGATATACAATTTTTTAAAACAATTTTATGTAGGAAACAAAGTTTGTACAGTACCTATGTCCAGAATTTTCCACTTGTGGCGTAACATTGGTGCTCAGAAGTTTCAGATTATGGAGCATTTCAGATTTGGAATTTTCAGATTAGGGATGCTCAACTTGTACTAAATATTTATAATAACAAAACTGACATTTGTTGATACTTTTTATATGCTAGCTCTGTGCCTACTGCTTTATGTTAATAATAATGCTATTATTAATAAATCATTATACAATATATTCATAATCATAGCTAAGCTGTATTGCCCTATGTCCAAGACACTGTGCTAAGTGCTTTATTAACATTGCCTAATGTCATACACACCCTAAGGGCTAAGAACCATATTCTTCCCATTTTGGAGATGAGAAAAGGAGGCATAGGGTAACAGTGGAACTTGCCTAAGGTCATGTGGATAAAAAAACCAGGGAGGGAGGCTGTCCTCAAGCCTGTCCCCTTCCTTATTTGCAAACCACACTTCAAAGTTGTCAAACTTGAGCTTGCAGCCGAATCACTTGGAGGGCTTGTTTAAAATACCCCTGCTAAGCCCCTGCTTCTGCCCCAACCCAAGGCTACAGAATCAGATACTCCTGGGGACAGGGGCTTCTCTTTTCTTCTCAACAAGGTCCCCAGATCATTCAGGTAAAAGTTTCAGGACCACTGCGCGGGGCTTTGCTGCCAGCCCTGTTAGAGACAGGTTCTCTATCAGCCTTAAACACTGCTGCCCACTGCGTGATCAGACCGAATGAATGAGTCTTGACTCAGGAGAGGGAAGGACCAACAATCCTGAAATGGGGACTAGAAGTCAGGGGACAAAGTAAGAATTCAGGCAAACTTAACCTGTGTCGCCGTTGGGACCACTCTCAACCTTTTTGGAACAAAGGAGCCCTCCATGAAAAGTAAGTAAATAATAACACACACTTTTGTCCCAGGGATGGCTTTAGCAGGTCAAAGCCAGGGTCCGCCTAAATTCCCTCCCCACATAATGCACACACTACTCACCTCCTCTTAAATCAGTCACTAGGGGCCAAGCTGCACAGAGAAATATGAGCTTGTAGGGTGGGGACCTGCCCTTGGCACCTACATTTGGAACCATGGGACTTCTTGGCAAATGCAAATAACAGAAAAAATGGCATTGTTAAAAAAAGAAAGAAAGAAAAACGGCCAGTGGCAGGTGCATATTGGAGAAGGCAGGCAGAAGGTCTGAGACCCCTCGCCTGTGGTCCCTGCACTGCTGGGGGGACTTAGAGCTAGACCCTAGTAGCAGCCAACGACATCTGTGAAGGGTCTGCCCTAAGCAATATGTTGCTCTATTATTCATGGCTGAACTACTGGGCAAGTAAAGTTAAGACGCTACACTCAAAAGTGAGACCAGATGCATCTAGAATAAAACGCATATGCACTGAAAGCAGGTCCCATGGGGCCATCCACTAAGCAGCTTCCCGCTTTGGCCACAGAAGCCTGGTTTGCAGCTGCACGGCCACCTACCACAGGTGGCTATCCACAGTTAAATTTAAATTAACTAAAGTTACATAAATAATCAACACAGTGAATAAAACCAGGGTCATTCATAGATGCATAGTGAATAAACATGCATCTTAATAGGACCACAGACCAAAAATCCAGACAGCACCCCCAATTAAATATCTGGTCATTATGTGACCTCAGGCATTCAGAGAATTCAACCCCTCCCAAAAAAATTCATTTGACTTTAACCCTAGAATTGGGTGAGATAAACTAGTATCCCTAATGGGTTAGCATCTTTATATTCTGGGAAGATCTAAAATGAATGATAGACATGTTTAAGATAATTAACCCCAAAATATTAATATTTGAATGAAAGAGTCTGCATTTAGGATATTTTATATTCTTTTAATGTAATATAATTTAGCCGATCAGAGTAAGATTTCACCTTTCTAACTCTAATTTGAAATGTGCAATTGAGTAACTGACATGTGTTTTAAAGTGAAATTATATTCAATTTATGTACAATATTAGGAAGTGGTTTAAGGCACAGTATATTTATAAGTTTTAATTTTTAGGTTTATGGGTTCCATAAGTAGTTGCGAAGGCTTGTCTGTCAACAATTAAAGAGTACTTTAAAACTCCTGTATATCAAACTTGTGAATGCAGTTTCAATTGTTTGAAAAGGCTTAATTAACTAAGTCTTAACTAACTAAGCATTAGAAGCAAATATTATTCCAATTAGAAGCAAATATTATGCAAAATCCCCTGATATGTCATTGCTAAAATTTGCTAGACTTACGTAAATGGAATAATACTGCGTGAAAGCTGAAACTACAAGTATAGAAAGAAGAAGGGTAATACATTGTTTTGCTTTAATAAATTAAATATTAATTTCTAAAACCAAAATATAATTCCACAAAAGTAAAAATTCAGTTTCATGATCACACCAACCACCTTTGAAATGCTCAATAGCTGCTTGTGACCAGTAGCTATTGTATCAGACAGTGTAGATATAAAATACATCCATCCTCTCATAGGGTGTTTCCTCTAAAATCTTGGGTCAAATTTTTTTAATTAATTTATTTTTTTGAGAGACAGGGTCTCACTGTCACCCAGGCTGGGTTGCAGTGGCCTGATCACAGCTCACTATAACCTCAAATTCCTGGGCTCAAGTGATCCTCCTGCCTCAGCCTCCGAGTAGCTGGGACTACAGGCGTGCACCACCATGCTCAGCTAATTTTTCTGTCTTTTGTGCAGACAGGGTCTATGTTGCCCAGGCTGGTCTCAAACTCCTGACCTCAAGTAATCCTCCTGCCTTGGCCTCCCAAAGTGCAGGGATTACAGGCATGAACCTCTGCACCCACCTAAATTTTCCAGTAGATCTCTTAGGAAACAAACACCCCCAAATCCTTTTCCCCAAATACACAATATAACTCTTTCTAGAATTTTCAGGACGTAGGCACAGGTATAAGGCAGAGGTGTGAGGTGTTCTGCCCTGCTGCGTTCAGACTTCGGCTTGTCTGAACAAGGTTCGGTAAACAAGTGACTGCAGCCCACGTGGCTACCATGGGCAAAGTGAAGTCATGGGGAAGGTCCTTCCACTCTTCAAATGAGCCGCGCTTGCTCCGCTCCAGGGCTTTCCCCGGGAACCCTCCCCTTGCACACTCCTGGCTGAGTCCTTCACATCCTGCAGAGCTCCACTCAAATGCACGTCCCTCCCGGTGGAGTCAAATGAGACCCCTGCCCCACTACCTCTCCCATGCACAGAACCGCGTTCTTTCCCTTCACAGCACTCATCGCGGCTTCCAGTCGTATTTACGTGGTGTCTGCCTGCACATCTGAAGAAGGATAAACATTTCCCTGAGATCTTGGAGGCAGCTACAGGCTTTAGGAGGGAAACACCATGGCGGCTGTAAAAGGCTGGACCACTCTGAGAGGAAAGCACCTTGCAGTTCCCAACAGGGCTCCCAGGGAGCTCACTGCAGTGAAGCAGGGAGGGATGTGCACAGCCTCTGCAACAGGCACTACAGTAGTGGCAAAGCCAAGTGCTTAAAGGATAGAGAGATGACTCCTGGGAGGGAAAATCTGAGAAGGCTCTCTGGAGGAGGTGGTATACAGGCCAGGCCTTGACAGGCACTCATAATTTCCTATTTCCACATCACCATTCAGCTGCCACCTACATACACAAACACACCCACACTGGCTTCCACCTGAGCAGAGGGGAGTCACATTTGGATAGGAGTGTTGAACTGAATGAACCTTGAGGTTCCTTTTAACCCTGGAACCCTATGATTACAGGGATCTGAGACCTAACCATTCTTCCATCTATCCATCCATCCAGTCATCCAACAATCCATCAATCCAAACATCCATGCAACCATACATCCAATCCATCCGTCTATTCATCCATCCAACCACCCATTCAAATATCCATCCATCCATCTACCTATCCACCCATCCAACCACCCATCCATCCATCTATCCATCTATCTACCCATGCAACCAGCAAACCAATCATCCATCCATCCAACCATCCATCCATCCAATCATCCACACAACCATCCATCCAATCCACCCATCCATCCATTCAGCCAATCATCCAGTCATCCATTCCCCCAGCCATCCATCCATTCAACTATCCATCTATCCATCAAATAAGCATTTCACCCCTGGTATCTGTCTAGCACCATATAATAAAAACACAGGGAAGCTGAAATTGATTCTCCTCTTAAGAGCCAATGACATCACATCAGACATAGGCTATGCATAGCTGTTACATGTAAGTGATTTAAATTACAATACCACTATTAATAATGAAAATAGTTGACAACCAACCACATAGTAAAGTCAAATGAGATCGTGTCTTAAGAGTGCCCCTTATGATGCCTGGCACAGAGTAGACAATGAATAATTGATTTCCTGTAAGTGCCAACCACTGTGCTAAGCTCTGAAATAAAATGGTGAACAAGCTTGGTCCCCGCCCTCAGGGAACTTCTATTTGATAAATGCAATGGGTACAACAAAGAGCTTAGCGCATATAACAAGGCAAGATGGTTCATCACCTGGACTGGCCAAAGGAAGTCTCCCTGCAGACAGGATCAGGCAGCCAGGCATAGCAGGATGTGCAAAGACCCTGAGGTAGGAAAGCACTTGGCATGCTTCAGGCATGGAGAGCTGGAATATCACGGACGAAGGGGAGAGAAAAAGGAGGTGGGCGTCAAAGAAGCAGAGGGGAGCTGGATCGCGTGGGATCTGTCACGGCCTGGAAAGCAGTCGCATTTCATTCCTATGCAGTGGGGAGCTTCAGAAGTTTCTTAAGCAGAGAGTGAGATTATCTGATAAAACAGGTAAATAATGTCATCTGTCCTGCAAAGCAACCTAGTGAGAGAAGGGCCTGGCCAATATCATTGTGCCCATTTTACAGATGGAGAAACAGAGGCACCAGGGGATGAAGAGTCTCCTCCATCTCTTCAGGACCTGCAACTCTGAGCTCACCCAAGCTGGCCACTCGGCCCTCCCCCTGCCTCTAAACGGTAATGCCTCTTCTGTGGATTACACAATTTACACAATCCCCAACCCCAGAGCAAAACAACACAAGCCAAAGGAAGAGAGAGAAAGAAAAGGGCATGAGCCCACAGACGAGGAGAAACCCTGTCTCCTTGTGAGGTCTCAGCACAATGTTCTTGGGAACATGCACTCGAGTTGGTGTGAACCTTCTCAGCTCTGCATGAGAGAGGCAAAATCCTCCCCTATGCCAGCTCTTGCTAGAACTTAACACAGGCTTCCGAAAGGGAAAACTATTAAGTTCTATTACTTATAATGCTGGGGGGTGGGGGAAGCCATCTCCAAAGCTTGGTGGCCGGCCAGCCCTGTATATTAAGTTTCCATCAAAAGTGAAGATGCAGAAGAGATGTCAAAAATGCTGCCTTGTGACCAAGGAAATAGATGACCTTATAATTCCAGGGGACGTGCAAGTTGTTATACTTTGATGGAAAGCAGTCTAGCAAAAGCTATTGCAAATGCAAATTATGCACACTTTGACCTCTGCTGCTGCTGTATTTTGGAGTAGAAAGGAGCAAGGTAGAGTCAAAGTCCTGCACCTACTGAAGAGACCTCTGTGAAAGCCACTTTGGGGAAGGAGGCTCTAGAATTCACCAGGTGTCTGTCGCCATCTGCTGTCGTCCCTCTCTTTACTTTAAGCCTCCCTAGCAACAAATGGCTTAGGGGCAGCCATGGCATCTGCCATGTATGAAAACTGCAATAAATGGCCGGGCGCAGTGGCTCACGCCTGTAATCCTAGCACTCTGGGAGGCCGAGGCGGGAGGATTGCTTGAGCTCAGGAGTTCAAGACCAGCCTGAGCAAGGGTGAGACCTCGTCTCTACTATAAATAGAAAGAAATTAGCCAAACAACTAAAAATAGAAAAAAATTAGCTGGGCATGGTGGCACATGCCTGTAGTCCTAGCTACTTGGGAGGCTGAGGCAGGAGGATCGCTTGAGCCCAAAAGTGTGAGGTTGCTGTGAGCTAGGCTGACACCACAGCACCGTAGCCTGGGAAACACAGTGAGACTCTGTCTCAAAAAAAAAAACAAAACTGCAATAACTAACATCTTTCAACCTTCCTTCCCGATGTACAACGGGTAAAGCCAGAGGATGCTCCTGCACAGAGGAGGGAGGCTAGATCCTAGCTGTGTACCTGGACATGATACTTCACCTTCCTGGGCCTCAGCTGCCACTGGCATGGGGACATTCACAATGGCCCTGCTGGAAGCTGATGACATAGCCCAGGTTCAGGATGCACAGTGACGCCTCTGGGGTTCCACAGCTGAGAGTGACATAGCTGGTCCCGGAATCCAGGTCTTTCCAATGAAGGTCACGACTAGGAGTCATTACCACCCCTCTGTATTGGGTGCCTTCTACATAGTAGGCGTCGTTAAGCATGTATGTGCATGTCTCCTTTGATCCACACAATAGCCCTATGAAGCAGGGTTTATCGCTATTTGTCACATTTTACAGAGAAGGAAATTGACACACAGAGAGGTTAGGCAGTTTACCCAAGATCACACAGCCAGGAAAGGGGGAGCCGGAAATCGAATTGAGTCTAGCTCAGGGCTCGGGCGCCTATTACCCTGCCAAGGTCATCCCTGGGGGCAAAGCGTGTGCCTGTCTGTAATATGCATATTTTATACACACATATAATTATACATATTTATAGGTACTTATACATATATATGTATGCCTATGTATTTATAGATATATACACATATATGATATAAGTATGTCATATGCACATATATAAGTATACCATATATATATGTTTATAGGTATATATATACACATATAAATAAGCATATATATGTATGTTTATATATACCTACAAATATTATCGTTTATAGGTATATATGTATACTATATAGGTATGTTATATATGCCTATAAATATATATAATTACATGCATGTATTATATATTTAATATGTATAATTTATATGCATATACAGTCATGCACCACATAAGGATGTTTTTGTCAGTGATGGACCACATATATGATGGTGGTCCCATAAGATTACAATACTGTGCCTTTTCTATGTTTAGATACACACACCCCTCCCAATGTGTTACAAGTGCCCACAGTATTCAGTACAGTGACATGCTGTTCAGGTTTGCAGCCCGGGAGCAGTGGGCTGTACCACAGCCTAGGTGTAGAGTAGGCTATACATGTAGGTTTGTGTAAATACACACTATGATCATCAATAAAAAAATTGCCAAAGAATTGCGTTGCTTAGAATGTATCCCTGTCGTTAAGGGACACGTGACTATATGTATATAAATTTATAATTATATATAATATAATCACATGGGTATATTTACATATATAATATAGATATCATATACATATACATAATATACATATACACATATAAATGTTTCTATGCAATTGTTAGGTATATCCTTTTTTGGTTTTGATGTGTATATTTTATCTCATAAGCATGTATTACCTGGCTTATTAAGAAAAAAAAAAGAGTCATCCCCTGGGGAAGAGAGAGGATATCTTGTCTTCTTTTTTATCAAGGGTCTAAGAAGCAGGCCAGGAGGAAGAGCGCAGGGGAAGTGCACACGCAGACCCGACTTTGTCAAAAAGCAGCATGCCCGGGCCTCAGATGGAACCACATGGAACAGAAGGGACCCTTAACCCAAAATCCTTTGTTTTTGAAGTAAAAGTGACTTCGACAAAGCAATCTTTTAGTTACAGAGCGAGAAAACCAGAAGCGCAGTGGCTCCCAGCGCTGGTTCACTGAGTGGCTTATTGACAGTATCGAGGGCCCCTGGGTGGCTTCTCTCCTGTGGGCATGAAATAGCTCCAGCAGATCCGTGTGGGCAACAGCAAAGGACATGAGCGTTTTCTCCCGTGTGTCCCCTCCCCTGTGTGGGGAACCCCTTCTCCAGGGACTGGCCCTCACATCCCACCAGGCCAGCATGGGGGTGGTCACGTGGCCGTGACCAACCAGTCACTGCTAAGAGAACGTTGTGGCCTAGACCAGTCGTGGGCGACCCGCTGAAGGGCATGCCACTCCGATGAGCAAGAACAGAATTGGATTTGGACTCGAGAAGCAGGATGGCTGCAGATGGGCAAACGAGAGTGTCTGCCACGCCCAGCACTCGCCTCGAGAAGGGCTTAGTGCTTGGGAACAATGTTTCCACGTGCAGCCTCTTCTCCACCCCGAGATAACTCCTGGCCTAACACCCTACTGAGGGTAACCATAAAACTGCCATCGTTTTACAGTTTTCATTTAGATGTTTGATCTCTGGTTTTTCCCCAGGGCACTGTCGACCTTCCATTGACAGCCAGATTCAGTTCAAAGAGGATCAATGCTACAGATAAAAGCTGCCACCGTATCAAAAGCACGCTCTCCAAAACGACAAATACTGTACGATTCTACTTACTTAAGGTACCTAGAATTGTCACATTCACAAAGACAGAAATTACACGAGAGGTGGGGGAGAGGAAGGGATGGGGGTGTTATGGACTGAATGTTTGTGTCTCCCCCAGATTCATATGTTGAAGCCCGAACTCCCAGTGTGATGATATTTGGAGGTGGGAGTTTTGGGGGGTGATTAGGTTTAGGTGAAGTCCTGAGGGTGAGGTCCCCATGAATGGATGGATTCGTGTCCTTATAAGAAAAGGAAGAAACCAGAGCTCGCTCGCTCTCTACCAAATGAGGACACAGCAAGAAGGCGGCCGTCTGCAAGCCAGGAAGAGAGCCCTCACCAGAAACCGACCATGCTGGCACCTTGATCTTGGACTTCCCAACTTCTGGAACTGCAAAGACATAAATTTCTGCTATTTAGGCCACCCAGTCCATGGTATTTTGTTATGGCAGCCCAAGTTGACTAAATCAAGGAGTTTGTGTTTAATGGGATCAGAGTTTCACTTTGGGATGACAAGAAAAGTTCCAGAGATAGACAGTGATGATGGTTGCATAGCAACGTGAATGTACTTAATGCCACTGAGCTGTACAATAAAATACGGTTAAAATGTTAAATGTTGTATATAGTTTATCATAATATTTTAAAAGTTATGTTCCCGCAGGTATTATCGCATCTGTTTTTCAGGCAAAGAAACCAAGGCGCGCTCGGGCACTTGAATGACTTGCCAGCATCTTCTATGCAAGTCAGAAGTGGAGGTAGAATTGGAAGCCCAAGGATCATTAGTGCTCCCCTCCCCAGCCTCCGATGTCTCTTCAAACTCAGGTCACACGTAGAAGGAAAATCCAGGCACTAGAGACGGTTCACCAGCAATGGAAAACAGATCTCTTCTGGTCATTATTAGCAGTGGGGGCCACTGGGGGTGGAGGGGACCGGCTGTGACGTTCTCATGGGAAGGGAAGCCGAGGTGAAATGAGAGACCATGAGCCCCAACATCACAGCAGCAAGCTCTACAGTGACAGCAACCTCAAACTTTCCACCAAAATCCCCACCTGTAGCTACTTACCTCTTGGGGAAAAATTAACACGAGTCCCCAGGGCTGAGATTTTCCATGTTTAGCTTCAACCCAAAGGAAAATTTTGTTAGAAAGTTTAAAGGGCGTGACTATTTTTAAATAATGAGACCTGGGGCCATAGTGTCAGCACTCTTGAAAAAGTAAAGAAAGCTTGTACCTTGCTCCTTCTTTTTTTTTTTTT
>VBSM01003044.1:7235906-7250720 GCA_008086735.1 Cheirogaleus medius
AAGCTCACTATTTAAAGGTCCTCTCTGTGTAAAGCCTTTTGCAGGTTCTAAAAACATTTCGTAGAAAAAAACATTCTATCCAGGTTTCTATGCCCAATGTGCTTAATGTGGAGACCCTCCCTCCCTCTTTCCTAGGTCCTGTGCAGGTCCATCTTATCGCATTTGATGTTGTTTATGTACCCGTAAACTATAAGTTTTTTCTTCCCATTTAGATGCACCATGGGACATTGTTCTGCCAAATCTTGCATCACACTTGAGTGGTGTAATGGAAATAACAGTAGTCTGGGAGTCAGGAGACTTGGGTTCCAGCAGATAGGAAAAAGAAATCTCAAAGTGAAATATTGCAACATCCCATCTTCCACCGAGAAGGGCTGTTGTATTCCCTTGTTGGTGAGGAATTGCCACGGGGTCACCTTGCTATGTGGTTAAGCATTGTCATCCCACACTTTGGAAAAATGAAATCATTCAAAGGTCACACGAGAGGTCAATGGTAGAATTAAGGGGTTGGGGGGAAGTAATTGAAGTTCCTAAATTCCTAGTCCTCTAGTTCAAATCACTACTCCATACTCCCTTTATTAGAAATGTCTTATTATAACTAAAATGACTGAGAAAAAAAACCAATTAGAATATCTTTGTCCTTTTCATTTCCCTTTATGCCTCCCAAACTAAAGGCTCTCACAACACAATATTTTCCCTTCTTCATTTCTCCCTCTTAGAATTCTTCTCTTTTTGCCTCTAGCCTCTCAAGATTCTGTCTTTGTAGGCCAATTTCAGACTTTTCCAAGCATTTTTTCTCATACTGGCTTCTGGGAAAAGATATACATTTCCTCTACACCAGACGTCATCAAACTACTGCCCAAAGGCCAAATCTGGCCCTCGGCCTGTTTTTACAAATAAAGTTTTATTGAAACAAAACACAGCCAGAACCATTCATTTACATATTGTCTGTGGCTGCTTTTCTGCTACAACTGCAGAGTTGAGTAGTTGCCAACACAGAGACTGAATGACCCAGAAAGCTTAAAATATTGACTATATGGCTCTTTATAGAAGAGTTTGCTGACCTCTGCTCTATGTACAAAAAAAAAAAAATCAATTTCATGAGAAGTTGCTTGCAAAGTGAATTTTTATAAATAGTACTACATTTCTACTCTAGATGCTGGGCTGTGGCTATCTGGTCCCCTGTCCCATAACCAACACAAAACAGGGCACCTAGCTGGATTCAATTATTTGCTGAGCCAAGTGAATGAATTGCTAATGAAATTTAAGGGGAAAGTCAGATTCTCTCTGATCCTTGTATCTTCATCTATAAATTGAGGATGTTATCACTTACTTCAAATGGATAGTAGGGAGAATCAGGTGCGATACAAGGAGATCACAGAGCACATGTCACAATATCTGGGAGCCAGGGAAAGGCTGGACAAGAACAGCAAGGACAGTGAGGCATTCACCTTGCGTGCAAAATTTAAGGAGGCTCCAAAAACTCAGTAAACAAATAATATTTTAATGCAAGGTTTTAACAAGTCAAAACGAATACCCCCAAAATCCACAAAAAACAAAATTCAAAACTTTAAATAAAGACAGGATCTAATAGTGGCCAGCACTAGGGTGAGGAGAGGGAGGGGAATTGTTTGTACAAGTGCCAAGTCACAGGCTGCCTTTATATAAAATGTTGATATTCTGTTTACCCTGAATTTTCACATTCATTTTGATCTTTAAATATAGCATTAAGATATCACATATGACTGGCCCCCTCTTAAACCTTGTGCCCAAGGGGAGTGCCTTGCTGGCCATGGGGAAAGCCCTACCAGCTAGCTCATTTGCACAAGAAACTTCGTTCCCCTAGCCCAGTGGTTCTCAAACCTAGCTGCACAGGCAACTCAACCAGGGGAATTAAAAATATAATAATAATAAAACCAATTACTCGGAATGGAGAGATGCGGGGGCAGTGTGGGCATTTGGTATTTTTTTAAATGCCTCCTGCAGACCACTGCATAGCCATTAGGATGGCTATAATTGACAAGCATTAGGGAGGATGTGGTGAATCTAGACCCTCCCGCACTGCTGGTGGGAATGCAACATGGTGCAGCCGCCGTGGAAACAGTTTGGCAGTTCCCCAAAACATTAAACACAGAGGTACCATACGACCCATACATTCCACTCTTAGGTACATACCCAAGAAAATTGAAAACATATATTCATATAAAAGCTTGTACATGGCCAAGTGCAATGGCTCATGGCTGTAGTCCAAGGTACTCAGGAGGCTGAGTCAGGAAGATCGCTTGAGCCCAGGAGTTCAAAACCAGCCTGGGCAACATAGCAAGACCCCATCTCTCAAAAAAAAAAAAAAAAAAAAGAAAAAGAAAAAAGAAGCCAAGCACAATGGAACATGCTGTAGTCTCAGCTACTCGGGAGGCTGAGACAGAAGAATCACTTAACGCCAAGAGTTCAAGGCTGTAGTGAGCTATGATTGTGCCACTGCACTCCAACTTGGGCAACAAAGCAAGACCCCATCTCCAAAAGATAAAATACAAATAAAAATTTTTTACAACTTGTATATGAATTTTCATAGCAGCGTTGTTAATAACAGCCAAAACGTAGAAACAACCCAAATGTCCATCAACAAATGAATGGATAAACAAATAAACCAAATGTGGTATATCCAGACAAGGAAATTTTACTCAGCCATTAAAGAAAGGAAGCACTGATATGTGCTCTAACATGGATAAATCCCAGAAACATTATGCTGAGGGAAAGAAACCAGACACAAAAGGCCACCTACGGTATGATTTCATTGAGGTGAAATGTCCAGAATCGGTAAATCTATAGAGACAGGAAGTAGATTCATGGTTGCTGGTGGGAGGGGGACTGGGGAGTGACTGCTAATGGGTATGGGGTTACTTTTGGGATGATGAAAATGTCCTGGAATTAGTGATGATGTTGAACAACCTTATAAATATCCTCAAAATGACTGAACTGTACATTTTAAAAGGATAAATTTTATGGTATGTAAATTACATCTCAATTTTTAAAAATTCTCCCAAGGTGATTCTAACATGGAGCCAAGGAGCTCAGTCTCCATCTTTATAGAATGGGTATGCTGGTCATCGACCACCTCTTAGGTTAAGGCTCCTCTGAGGTTAAGGATCACACTGGGAAAACTTGCCAAGGCAGGCACTGTGCCAAGAGGGTATCAGAGCAGAGAGGTTTCTTCCTCTCTGCCCTGTGCCTCCTTGCCCAAGTCAACGGGGACCCACGTTCAGCTTGAAGTGGAATGGGAGAGCCCACACTTTCGTTATCAGGAATTAATGTCTCATGAACACCCATCTCCTGAGCTGCAGCCGCCGCCAGTTTCAGGCCACATTTTGCACAGCAGAAATGATCTGGAGGGGGAAAAAAAAATACCAAGGCACAGGTGCCAAGGAAATACACGCGAACCAAGAATAGCTTTGGCACTCAGCACGCTGTGCTGAAAGGTGAGAAGGTTGCTTTCCCTGACCCAGCAAGTCTGCGATCTCAGCTTCTTTTAAGAGAGAAAGAAAGCACTCCAGTCTACCCAGCAGCCTCCATGATGAGGAAGCATGAAAGGTTGACTAGGAAACCACACCAGCTTTGCAGCATCCAAAAATATAATCAAAGCTGAGCTGGTGTCTCCTGTGATTCCCAGGCAAGGGGCCGCATTCTGGCGTCTTTCTGTCTTCACACTGTCCCCGTTACCTGGCTGAACAGATGTGCCTTTGAGGTAGCGATGGCTTACAGGGGAGAGGAAAATTCTCCCCCAAGCCTGTGGAAATCCCCTTTGGTACAAAAATAAGCACAGGTTGGTAATTTTCCTATCTTTTTAAATGTGAGCTAGGTGACTTGGGTGCTCGCTCTTTGCAGTGCTAAGAAACCCGGTGATGCGAATCACGAATGCAGCAGAAACCGCCAAGCAGATGCCACGGAAATATAATGGGCTCCAGTCCCCAAATCGCTGGGAATATTGTTTTATTTTCCTGTGAAAACACCCCCGCACAAGTTTCAGTTGGCTTGAGAACACAGCCGCCCACACAAAAGGGCTGGCAGTCTATTGCACACACCGTGTGTGTGTGTGTGTTCGTGCACACACACACGCACGCACACAGACATACATTACATTCCATCAGCAACTTAACACCACTCCTAGGTGACTTCCTGGCCAATCTCTACAATGAGAAACACCACCAAACAGCCTCCTGTGGACTCCCCCGGCCTCCTGCGCATCAACGGCCTGCAAACTAGTTACTTGATTTAAGGGTCAGGAGACTCAAACGTACTTCAAAGCAGTGAAGGAATCACGCACACTTAGAGCGAATGGTCAGACTCCCCCCTCTAAACAACTGTCTTAGTCCAGAGCGAAATGCAATCACACTTCACAAGTCCTCTGGTTTGAGAAGAGGTCAGGGAAGCATTTCTGTTTCCACTTTCTTTAAGAAAACAGCAGGAGGTTTTTATGGGGCTGTTTCGTCTCCTTGCTTGTGCTTGTTTGGGTAGGGTGAGGTCTAGCTAAGGCAACCTCCCGCCTGGAGGCAGGGGGCAGGACCAGACAACTTCAGAAGGTTCTTCCTTCTGTTTCAGCTGTCAAGTCCCTCCCTTCATATTGAATAGACTCTGAATACAGATTACCCCAATTCGTCTTTGGTATGTACATCACGCATACATCCTGGGTACTTAGCATGTGATAAAAACATAAAAATCTCTACTTGTCCCAAAGTCAAATTTCCAACAACTTGTGCATGTCCCCCTTTCTGGATACAACCATGAAATAGACTGCAAAGAAAGTCCTATGAGAAGTGAAACAGTTTTCACAAAGCCTGTGCACCAGCATCTAAGTGTTTTCTTCCAGGAGGCCGTGGGAGGCAGAAGCCTAAGACAGCCCTGTGATCCTGTGATCTCCAGTCCCTGGGGACACGTCCTTACACAAGCCATCCCCCGAGTGTGGGCGGAACAGGTGACTTGTCTAGCCAATAGCATATGGAAAAGAGGACGGGATGTCACTCC
Source organism: Cheirogaleus medius (assembly GCA_008086735.1). Lineage (NCBI taxonomy): Eukaryota > Metazoa > Chordata > Mammalia > Primates > Cheirogaleidae > Cheirogaleus > Cheirogaleus medius. The sequence continues at coordinate 7,240,923 of VBSM01003044.1, forward strand.
CATAATTACGACTCATTATCTAAAACTCCGTCTTAGCAGATTGGAGAGAAGGACGTCCTCGCTAGCCTTGAAGAAGCAAACAGCCATATTGCGAGCATGAAGGGAGCCATGTGGCAGCAGGGGACGGGAGACAACTTCCAGGACATGAGGTTGGTCTCCAGCCAACAGTCGTAAGGAGCTAGGGCTCTCACTCAGGCAGCCGCGAGGAAATGAATTCTGCCAACAACGGGAATGAGCTTAGAAGCTCCAATCAAGCCTTCAGATGAGGGCGCAGCCCAGCCGATACCTTGACCGCAGCCTTATGAGACCCTGAGACCCAGCTCAGCCGTGCCTGGACTTCTGAGCTATGGAAACTGTGAGACAATAAATGTGTGTTGTTTTAAGCCACCAAGTTTGCGATCCTTTGTATGTAGCAATAGAGAACTAACACACAGGCTCTCAACTACTTACTCAGAAGTTCATTGACTGTTACCCAATATCCAATATGGAGGCTATCGACTCTTACTCAATACATAAACTCAGGTGTATATTTTTCTAAAATTCAGCTAATAAGAAACATAATACTAGCAAGACATACCCATCAGGAACAGACTCTGTAAGACAGAAGCTCCCTGATGGCAGCTGAAGGTGCTATAGTCAGTCTTCAGCACACAGTGGGTCCTCAAAAAACACTGGATGGATGCACAAGGGACAGTAAAACCAGAAAAGAGGCGTGAAAATCGATAATACTGACTACCATTGGTTAAAAATGTATTGTGTGCCAGGCACAGTGCTAGGGACTTTATATACACGTTTCATCATCAAAGTAGGAACAGAAAGTTGATCATTATTAACTGAGTTTCTAAGATGTCACAGAGAAGCAAACACAGCTTACGCCTTGTAACCCACTGCTTCGTACTGTCTTTCCTGTCATAAGAACATCCAGCCTCACGGGCGGAGCCCGTATGTAAGGATGTACCCAATATGACACTGCGCTGAGTCAACTGGCATTAGGCCATACTGCTAAACGTGAAAAGTGAATGCCACGGCAGACAAGGGGTAAGGTGGACACGTTCTGGATTGGACAGGTGCTGGACCGGCACAGCGAATTCATATGTCTCCAAACCAAACAATGGTTTCGGCAAAGGCACCTTTTCTCTTCAACATGCTCACAACAGCATGATGGCAAGACATCAAATCGTTAAGACCAAGACATGGTTTCATCTTTCCCAGCAGACAACCTGTTGGCATAATTAAATTCAGACGCACCAAGGGCTCTTCCAAAAAAGTCAGCTTGACATCGGTGAAGAGGAGATTACCATTGTGACAAACGCTCACGAAGGAAACAGTGGACACCAGGCCACTGAAGGGAAAGGACCAGGGCTGGGTGAGACAAGTGCACCTTGCACCTTGGGCGCAAAATGTGAGGCCTGCCAAGAAACTCAGAGATACGATAAATAAATAATAAAGTATGCAATAAATAGTGAATATACAACACAGTAATAAACACATACAAAAATACAAATAAAATATGCAATAGTTTAATACAATGCTTTTAAAAATCAAAATCAATGCAAAAAAAATCACGATGAGCAAAATACTCAAAGTTTTTAAAAAGACAGGTGCGGTTGATTGTTTAAGACCTTGTAGTAACTGTGCAATCGGAACCGTCCTTTCTAATCAGGCCACATTCCCAGACCCCTGAGGCCATCACGTCCCCTGCTGGGTGGGTTTATGAGGGTTGACTATGGCATGCAAACAGGTTGGACAAAGCAGGGCTGTATATTTAGTCTTTTTTTTTATTCTAGAGCTTTTATCTTTTTTTAGAGGCAGGGTCTTACTCTGTCACCTGGGCTAGAGTGCAGTGGCGTGATCATAGCTCACTGTAGCTTCAAATTCCTGGGCTCAAGCGATCCTCCTAGGATAGCTAGGACTACAGGGTAGCTAGGACTACAGGGACATGCCACCATGCCCAGCTTATTTATTTTTTTTTTTACTTTTGTAAAGACATGGTCTCGCTATTTTGCCCAGGCTGGCGTTGAACTCCTGGCCTCAAACGATCCTCCCACCTCAGCCTCCCAAAGTGCTAGGATTACAGGTATGAGCCACCATGCCTGGCCTGAAATTTTGAAAATTCTTGATGCAACAAAATATGTTTATGAATTACCAGGAAAAGGGAATCTTCAGTAAAATGTCATTAGACTTACATTTTAAGATACCTCTGTTAAGCCAGCCCCAAAGGAACATTCCCCCAAAAGTTCCAAACATTTTATTTATGGATTTACCATAAACACACTGAACAATGTAGAGAGGTCGACAGCATAGTCTCTGGAGTCAGACTGCTTGGATTCAAATCCTGACTTTAACACCTACGAGCTGTGTGACCTTGGGCAAGTGCCTTAACTTCTCTGAGCCTCTGAAAAATAGAACACAATTGTCGTCTCTAATTCATAGGGTTGTTGGGAGGATTTAATGAATTAATCTATTTAAAGCACTTAGAACAGAGCCTGGCAAATAGGGAACGTCCCACAAATGTGAGCCATGTTCATGCGCATGAGAGTTTGGTTTCCATACGAAATACATACTTATGAAGGTACTTCCATTTCATTTTCTCTAGTTAACATTTTGTCGCCAGGTTTGATAGAATTATAGTAACAAAGACTACAATTCATAAACAAAGCACATGTGAAAATAAGAGCTTCCCTCACCCTTTGCGATCATCTGAGATCCTAAATTAGAGCTCGCCAACAGCTAATGAGGAGTTACACAGCTAAGGGTTAGGAGAGTGACGATCTGGCTCTAATGGCACAGTGGCAAACAGCTTAGGGCCATCGAGTTGCCTGAGTCAGCAAAGAAAAACAGAGCATGTCCAGTTAAAGTTGAAGTTTGAATAAACAACAAATACTTTTTACTATAAGTATCTCACAAATATTGCATGAGACATACTTATATCTAAAAAGTGCTCACTGTTTATCCAAACTTCAAATTTAACTGGGTATCCTGCATTTATCTGGCAATCCCACCTATGGGTCAACAGCTCAAATATCCCAGTCTAACCCCGACTCTCTCATTGCAGGAGATTGTGCACAGATCACATCGCTAATGACGGCAGGGACGATAACCAAAGCTTAAATTTTGTTTGGTCTTTCCTATTTAAGGAAGCAAAAATATTTTTTGAAATATGTACATGTAGGCCGGGTGCAGTGACTTATGCCTATAATCCTAGCACTCTGGGAGGATCGCTTGAGGTCAGGAGTTCGAGACTAGCCTGAGCAAGAGCAAGACCCGGTCTCTACTAAACATAGAAAAAATTAGCTGGCCGTAATGGCACACGTCTGTAGTCCCAGCTACTTGGGAGGCTGAGGCAGGAGGATCGCTGGAGCCCAGGAGTTTGAGGTTGCTGTGAGCTAGGCTGATGCCATGGCACTCTTGCCCAGGGAATAGAGTGAGACTCTGCCTCAAAAAAAAAAAAAAATGTTAAAAATAATAAAGAACAAAAATAAAAAAGAAATATGTACATTAAAAAAATAAAACTTTGAAAGGCTTGGTCAAAATGGTTCCCATGCAAGCCCCTGAAGGAGCCAACGTCACATGTCGGGGGGATCACGAGGAATATGACAATGTCCCTGACGCTATACAAAGAACCAGAACCGAGAGCTGTCATCACCGGGCCCCTTAATCAGCCTCTCGGGGGTTCATATCACAGGACACCAGCCTCACAGAGGAGCGTCTCTGTACCTGGAGATGCTTCTGATATGTTCAGTATCTAAACTCACTGAATGAGATTGACATTCTACGGCCGGTGTTCCCGGGAGTGTCCGGTACAGAGTTCCATCAGTCCTCCACCAACCACGTGAGACTGAAACTTCAGGCGTATTCTAAAGTCCAGCCTATGCCATTCATATTAACATTTTCCATATCGACACTCTGTTTAAATGCAGACTGTCTTTAAGAAACCAGAAAAAGGATTCCGGCGGCATTATAACCCCTGTCCCCCACTAAATAAAAAAATCACAATAGCTTCCATATATTGAACATTCACTACGTGCCAAAACTCTGCTAAGTGTTTTGTGTATCTTTCCTCACTCAGTCCCCCCCCCCCCGCATCACCCTGGGAGGGAGGAAATATTAGTATTCCCATTTTATGGATGAGTACGCTTAAATCACTGAGCCAGGGTCGCCGAGCTGGTAAGTGGCAGATCCCAAACTCAAACCCAGCTGCGTTTAACCCCAAAGACAACGCTCTTGGTGTTCTCCAAACTTGTCACCTGCACACTGTCTTTCTGACCTTTGCCACCGCCACCGCTGTTCGTTTAAAATCAGCCATTGTTATTTCTTTAAAATGTGTATTCGGGTTAATGCGGACCTACTATTGCCATTCATTTTAGCTTTGTCCTGAATGATGATATCTGGGAAGCCATACGTTGGATATGTTTGTAAGTTTATATATTTCATAACACAAACCAAATTAAACGTGTAACTACTAAAATGCAAAATGTCTTGCGCACATGCTACACGCCAACCCCAAGTCACTCGTGCACCATCCGTGGCCAGCAGCACACTCAGGGATGTCCTCAATTCTAGAACTGGCAAAGACAAGGAAGAAAGCCAGGCATCGAGAGGAAGAAAGAGGAAGAGCTAAGGACCTGTGCCCACTGCATACCACGGCCATGGAATATAAGCAGCAGAAAACTACGAAGAATCAAGAACAGCTGCGGCAGTTCCCCGTGACGACGGCAAGGTACAGCAGGAGACAACACTTTGCCTGAGAGGCAGGTGACAAGGGTTTGAGCCACTGCTCTGCCTTATGCCTAGGGACAAGACACTGGCCCGTAACAGGAGGAAAATGAGAAATGAAATAACCACAGAACAAGAATCGTATATCCTCGGCTTTCCAAAAAAGATTTGGACTAAACTACATCGAGTTCCCTTTTTCTCAGATCTGATTCTATGATCCGAAATAAAAAAGCAGGAAGACAGTACATAATAATTAATAATCAAAGTGATGATAGTGGTGATCGTGATAATAGTTTACATTCATTCATTCCACAGATATGTACTGGGCATCTACGATGTGCCAGGCACTGTTCCAGGTAGGTGCAAGGGACACACAGATGATAAACCACCACTTGCCTTCACACAATTTCTACTCTATACCTCTAGGGAAGCATCAGATCCCTGGAGGGGGCGTTAAAACACAGATCGCTGGGCCCCACCCTCAGACTTGCTGATTCAGTAGGTCTGGGGTGCCATCCAAAGTCTGTATTTCTACCAACTGCTCGGTTGCTACTGGTCAAAGACCCCACTTTGGGAACCACTGCCCTTCCACAATTCTATAAGGGAGGAACTTTTATTATCCTCTGTGGACAGATGGGGAAACTGAGGCTCGGGGAGGTTAAATCACTTACTCAAATAAACACAGTAAGTAAGTGACCGCACCAAGATTCCCATCTGGTTCTTTTGGCTACACTGTCTATGAGATTAGCCACTGCACCAAACTGCCTGCATTCTGTGATTGGGGGAAGGGGGGAAATAAAAGTCCTGAAATGCTGATTCAGCAAAGATGAAAGAGGTGCACTTTCTCTCAGTCAAGACTTATAAAATTCAAAGACGTGAGTCTCGCAAGCTGTGAGTCCGGACGCGCTGGGTCTGGGAGCTCCAGATGCCACTCAGCAGGTATCTCAAGTGAGATCTGGTCTCCAGGTGAAGGCACAACAGCTGCACCCCTCTCCCAGCGCCACCCGCTAACTAATCTACAGGGCTGGATTGACGTCAGCCACAGTGGAAACTGCTCTCCTGCCCTGACCTGTTTAGACATTAAGAGAGCACAGAACACAGAGAGAGAGAGAACATCAGAAAATGGAAATGGAAAAACCTGCAAGGAAACCAACCACCTGTAAGAGTACAAGGCTAAAAAGTGCGTTAACCTCACACTGTTTAGTCATGAAATGCAAATGAAGAGGACTTTATGTGCTAGCTTTCCAGAAATATCTGGAGGGGGAATTATAGCCACGTCCATTTTTTTTTTTTATTTTTCCTTTCTTCTTCCTATAAAGCTATATAATACCGGCCTCATAATAATCTTTTCACTGCCCCTCTTTGAGAGCTACCAACTTACTGAGAAGGTATTCAAAATAATCACGCTGCTTATCTTCTAGAGAGAAAAGAATCAACTAGAAGTTCCTAGGGAGAGCTGGAAGATACTGGAAGATTCAGGTTGGGTAAAATTAAAGTGATAATTAGGTTCCGAGAAGGAAGAATGTAATAAGAAAAGGAAAGCTTTGGGGTGGATATTTGTAAGAGATGGTGGTTGACAGCAATCAACTTACAGCATAGCATTAATATCCTCCATTTGTATTTCTTGTTGAAATGAAATGATTCATATATGGAAAAAGCAAAGGCAAGAACATATTTAAATGAATCTGTCATATATTCATTTACATATATTTCCAAATAAACATCAGGAAAAAATAATTTAAAATCTCATTAACTCTGGCTTTGTTTGTACTCTTTTTTTTTTTTTTTATTTCCCCAAGGCGAATTATTTACTGAGTTTGGCTTTCTTTTGGATTAGCATCAACTGGCATGTTTACTGGGTGAGGCTGCTTTGTGAGAAAAAGCAAGGCTTCTGCAATCTGAACAACTGTAGAAATGCACACCTATCTCCACCTTCATGAATCTTCATTAAGACAAAATATTCCTAAGCAACCAGTGTTAGGACTAGAACCGTCAACAGAAGCACAAATCATGAACGCTGGCCTTTCTACTACCTAGAGAATGTCTAGAACTTAGATCTTTGTGTATCTCTACGACACAAGTACACAAATACTCCATCTCTGGGCTCTGAACAGAGAATCCACAGAATTCTGAGGTCAAAAATATTACAGCGTGCCGTGACTCTTACAAGAAGGGGAGTGCATCACCTATCAAGTCATATTACTGCAAAAATCAAACAAGCAAACATTCTAACACAATATGAAGCAAAGTTAAGAACTTCAAATAAGTCACAGCGGCGTGTGCACAGCAAACTGCAGGCTATTCTCTTGAGTTGTTAAGGCAATGAAGCAGTTGGGCAAATAAATGCCCTAGTAAATTTCAGTATTTAACTCACTGTGGCCTATCACTATATAGAATATTGAACCCAAAGGTGAGCCTTAAAGAACCTCTAGTCTAACCCAATTTTGAATAGAGGTGAATAAATTAAGACACAGAGGGGTGGCATGAACATGCACATCCAAGATGCAAGTTAGTCCCAGCACCAAGACTCAGACTTAGACCCCGAAGACCAATATGCACATCCTTATACCAGTGGTTTTCAAACTGGGTTCCGTGCAGGAGTCTAGCAGGCAGGATTCTAACACCCTTAACTGCTTTAACCCAGTTTCTTGACTTTTAGCTACTTTCTACTTTGGGGTCTTTAGTATGATTTCTCTTAGAAAAGGGGGTTCTACAGCATGAACAAAATTTGAACATTGGCCGGGCATGGTGGCTCACACCTGTAATCCTAGCACTCTGGAAGGCTGAGGCAGGGAGGCTCACTTTAGGCCAGGAGTTCAAGACCACCCTGGGCAACAGTGAGTCCTGTCTCTACAAAAAACTTAAAAAATTAGCCAGGTGTTGTGGCATATGCCTGTAGTCCCAGCTACTTGGGAGGCTGAGATGGGAGGATCGCTTGAGCCCAGGAGTTTGAGGTTGCTGTGAGCTATGATGATGCCACTGTACTCCAGCTGGGACAACAAAGTGAGACCCTGTCTCAAAAACAAAAAACAAATTCTGTTGACCAACACGTCACTCCCCCATTGTGTGTCCTATAAAACAAATTCCCTCAGAAGCTAGTTTCCTACCAGGTCTAAGTCATCTGACATTGTTTACCCAAAGGATGGCAGTAGGGTGGGAGACGATGCTCACTCTGCCTCTGCAGTTTTCCTTCCTCTGCCCCCTCAACTCCTATCTCTTTAAACTGCCTTCATCCCCAGCACAACTATCCAAGATACTATTTACCAAAATGTGGTACGTGTACACCTGTTGATATCAGGTTATACTTTATCTGGGTATGGACATGACATCAAATAACTCTGAATCCCGCAGCACAAAAGTTATTCCTTTTTCCAATTCTTTTTCAATTACATCAAGATTATACCAAGAAAGTCTCGGTTTAGTGCCATTATTTCCTTAACAACTCCCCGGTGTTTGCTAATCTCCTCCTTTTAACCAAGAGAGAGCCCCTATTTCCTCATTTGTAATAATAATACCTGCCTCATAGAACGGTCATGAGATTCCAGTTAGAAATGAAATGTGCTCAACACTATTTTCTAATAGAAAATAGTCCGCATTGACTAACGGGAGTCTTGCTTTGTATCTGTTCCTGTATAAGGCTCAGGAAATCAGGGTTGAATAATGCCCCTACCTTTATGAGACCCCCTCCTCAGCTATGACATTATTTTTATTGATTTATTTTTCTTTTCTTAGAGAGAGGGTCTTACTCTGTTGCCCAGGCTGAAGTGCAGTGGTGTCTTCATAGCTCACTGTAGCCTCCAACTCCTGTGCTCAGGCAATCCTCCTGCCTCAGCCTCCCAAGTAGCTAGGACTACAGGTGTGCACCACCATGCCCAGTTAATTTTTTTTTATTATTTTTTGTAGATACAGTCTAGCTTGTTTCCCAGGCTGGTGTCGAACTCCCGGCCTCAAATGATCATTCTGCCTCGGCCTTATGTTATCACAATTAAATTTACTTTGCTTTGTAGAAGCTTCAAGATTTCACAAGATCCTCTGGAGACAATTAGAGAAATGCCCTGAATAGCACAGACAGGGCCAGACCTGTACCCTCTTGGTATGGTACGATGTTCTTATACAGCATCATAGGACCCTCAAAGAGAGCTCTGGAGGATGCTGCTTTGGAAACTCTTTGTGAGAATGTCAGTTTAGAAGGCAAGCATGAGTCTAGCATGTGGCATATCACAGTGTAGTCCTAAGAAAAAAGCATCTGTGTGCTCACTCTGCTCCTCTGTTACTAGCAAAGGGAAGGCTGTCATTCACAAAGATCACACTTCAGTGTCTCCCTACCCAATCAAGTTTGAAATTCACTACCAGACACTCCTGCTATCCAGGCCATCTAGGATCACCTAGAGCAAGTGGCTGTCGTACTCATTACGTGGCCTTTAAGATACCATATGGTTCTAAACGTCCATGCATCAGTCATGCCTGATGAACCTCTTCAAAACCCAATTCAAAGGTCATCTCCTCTGTTAAACTTTCTCTATGGTAGATTGTATTACTGTTCTGCAAATATTCTCTCTATATATATTTCTCCCTCTCCCTCCCCACCCCCCCTCTCTCTCACACACACACACACACACACGCACACAAGAAGAATAATCACGCCCACCCCACTAATGGTGAGATTGGTCATGTGACTTGCTTTGGCCAATGGAATGTCAGTTGACATGATGGTTGCCACATCTGAGCAAAGACTTGGTTTGGTTTGGCTTCTTGCACTCCTGTGATCTGTCACGAGAAGAAGATGTCCAGGCAGCTGCCATTCCTTCAGAGTGGGTCTAGAATGAGAGTCCTGTGGCACAGACTTGCACCCAACCCACATCCTACAGCAGAGCTGCGTCAATGACCCACAGACACATGAGCAAGAAATGAAGTATTTGTTGTCACGGATTGCTGAAGTTGGGGGTTATTTGTTACTGCAGCAAAAGCTAGCTAATACATTCTCCAAACAAAACCTCCCTCCTCTGCTATGGCAGGACTTGAACATATCTCTATCCAAGGACTTCATGTTTTATTTTATATATATATATATATTTTTTTTTT
>VBSM01003044.1:7250730-7264082 GCA_008086735.1 Cheirogaleus medius
GTCCATGTCCTCACTGACAGCACCTTAAGGGCAAGAACCGTACCTCTCCCAGTTTCCTTTTACGGCAGGCATTCAATATACTTGCTGAATAAATGACATTGTTGACAAAATACAATTCAATGTGATCACAAATTCTCAATGGCTACAGGCATAAGCAGCATATATAAAGAAGATTTTAAACACGCCAGCATATGCTTGGCAAGAAACCAAGGCTTATGTTTCATGAGGCCAAGAGGACCACTTGTCCTGAGCCTCGAATCCAGAAGGGACTTCAAATTCAGACATCTGATGCTATCTCCAAAGGACATGAATCATCCGTCACTGTACCGTGTGTGTTAAACATGTTGATTTTCTAAGTGAAAACATCTAAAACATACCACCAACTTGCATAATTCTATTTTGGCATTTTCTTAGTTTTCTTCATTTTCAATATACCAGGAAACTCCAAGAATGAGAGTGGCCTAGGGCTCTCTCTCAACCTCTAAGAGGTGTTGCGACAAGAGTCCTGGGTTTTTCAGTGCCATTATGTACTAAGTATAAGCAAGTTCCCCTAAAACCAATTTAAGCAGTTATTGGCAATCTCAAGGTCAATGGGAAAAGCTACTTCACTGGTATTTAGCTACTTGGATCTCTGACCCTGCTTAATGCTATATCTTGGCTTCCTCGGTGAAACAAAAGTAAGAATTAACATGATTCAAATGATGGTATGTTACATTCTTCTGGGAAACACAAAAAACATACCTGTGACCTCAAGACCATTAGGAATTATAAAAACTTACAGCAAAACATTGCCAATGAACTATGTTATAATTTATGCCCTTATGGAAAACTGCAATTGTTTGTCCACAGGGATTTTAAAGTTGTCTGAGAGTTCTGCAAATGACAGAGAAATTACATCTGTAAATAATAACGTAACTTTAAGCAAGAAAAGCAAGATACTAAGCAGTCTACGCAGATGACCTCAATACATAAGGGGGGAAAAATACCAAAAATGTTGCAGCGTCTGCCTTGGGGTGGTGGGGTTATCAGACTCTGTTTTGTACTTCTTGACACTTTTACATCCTGTCCAAATGTTCAACAAGGAGCCCGCTTTCAAAATATAAAAAGAAAGAAAAAGCAAATTAAAAGGAAGAGTGATTTGATCTTAACACTTCAGAGGAGAGAATGTTCTCTGATCTTGGCTCCTCGGATGTTGTATTTTAGGAAGACAGCAAGCAAGGACCTATAAAGATAGTGAAATGCCAACCAGGGAAGCTTACCTAGTTAAAAAAAAATTCACTGGCAGCCAGTCCCCTCAGGGCAGACACTGTTTCCAGCAGTTCTGAAAACAGTTTGTTCCAAATTAACCTTTTGATGACAGTTTCTAGCAAGCCCAGAAGTTGAGAAGCCCTACCCTGGGCAGGGCTCAGGGAGGTGGAGACAGGGTAACAGTGACAATTTCGGTTAGAAAACGGATGTCATATCTTGTCCCTTCCCCATGTCGGCTTCAGAAGCAGAATGCTCCATCCCCAGGTGGCCCAAGAGGAGAAACACTCTGGGATTTGCACAGTGAGTTTCTAGACCACAACTCAGGGACCTAGTTTCTTTCAGCTGTCGCGAGCTGCTCATGTGTCAGGGCGTTGAGGGACGGTTAGAAAGTCCCATCAACGAAGCAATCGCCACCACCAAGCACCCTGGAGTGGGAATGACCCCTCCCCCATCCACACATCTCACCTCTCTCTTCCTTTAAACCTGTTCATCCAGGCCGGGCCCAGTGGCTCACGCCTGTAATCCTAGCACTCTGGGAGGCCAAGGCAGGAGGACTGCTTGAGCTCAAGAGTTAGAGACCAACCTGAGCAAGAGTGAGACCCCATCTCTAGTAAAAATAGAAAAAATTAGCCAGGTGTGGTGGAACGTGCCTGTAGTCCCAGCTACTGCTCAAGAGACTGAGACAGGAGGATTGCTTGAGCCTAGAAGTTTGAGGTTGCAGTGAACTATGACCACACCACTGTACTCTACCCAGGGTGATAGAGTGAGATCCTGTCTCCAAAACAAACAAACAAACAAACAAACAAACAAAAATCTCGTCTCTCCTGCCATAGTGGGCTGAATAGCACCTCCCCGAAATTCATGTTCACTTAGAACCTCAGAATGTGATCTTATTTGGAAATAGGGTCTTTTGCAGATGTAGTGCAAATGGAGAGGCAATCATACTAAATTAGGGTGAGCCCTAAATCCAGTGAGAGCATCCTTATAAGAGACAGAAGTAGGAGACAGAGAGAAGGAGGCCACATGAAGACAGGGGCAGAGATCGAAGTGATACTGCCACAAGCCAAGAAATGCCAAAGCTGGAAGGGGGAAGGAAGGATTCTTCCCTGCAGCTTTCAGAAGCAGCACGTCCCTGCTGATACCTTTGTTTGAGACTTCTGGCCTCCTCCAGAACTGTGAGAGAATAAATTTCTGTTGCATGAAGCCACGCAGTTATTTTGTTACAGCAACCCTAGGAAACGAATACACCCAGTTCCCACCAAGTTCTCCACTCTGGCGACTCTGGACCCTGCTGTATGGCAGCAGGTGCCTGCTCTGGCCAATGAATCATGAACAGAAATGACATGTGTCGCTTCCAAGTGGAAGCCTTCAAGAACCAGCACGGGAGTCTATCCATCCCTTTTACTGCCTTGGTGACCATGGAGTTGAAGCCTCTAAGCTTTAGCTCATGGGTGACTCTGATTAGCAGTGGCCTCTGCTGACCTGTGCTGAACACACAGCATGAGAGAAAACACAAACATGTGTCATGTTAAGCTGCTGAAATTTGAGAGTTGGTTTTTTTTATTCTCTTTTCTTTTTTTTTTCTCTTTTCTTTTTTTTTTTCTTCAGCATTTCTTGGCCCACACTGGTTGGTACACGTTCCATAGACCACAAGGCAGCACTTTAAAAGATAAGACAACAATTATATGCATAACCTAACAACAGAGCCCCGAAATACATGAAATAAAACCTCACAGAATTAAAGGGATAAATAAACGATTTAACAATAATAGTTAAGAAACTTCAATACTGCACCCTTGATAAATGATAGAATAACTACACAAAAACAGCAAGGACATAGAAGACATGAAAAAGAAGGAACAAATAATAGAACATATAACTAAGTAAAAAAAGAAAATTACAGAAGGATGCATATGGCAAAGGTATAAAAAACACAAATACATCAATGAAACAAGGATACACATTTCCCATAAGTACATAAATGTGTATGCAAATACACAGAAAATGTTCTAGAAGGATACACAGCAAACTGATAATACTAGTTAGCTCCAGGGAGCAGGGAAAAGGCCCTAGAATTAACTGAAGGGCTGGTCAAAGGAAGTTTTAATGTTATCTATTATATTCCAATTTTTTACTAGGAGAATGATTAATGCATTATATAAATGTAATTTTTTAACAGTTTAAGTGAAAGAGAAAGGATGTGGGTCCTATAATGGTTGCTTTGACCTGAAATAGGGAAAGAACAAGACCATCTCCTAAGTTAAAATAAAACAGGTAAATAATAATAACATATCAATGTCATTTATTGAGCATTTGCTACATGTCAGGCATGAAACCAGCTACTTTGCATGCATTAACTTGAAACTTAAAAATAGCCCCATGAAAGAAATACAGTCATGATTTCCGTTTTTTAGAGACACAAATCATGTAAGAGGTGAAATCCTTTTCCTAAGAGTAGATTCTATAACCCAATCTCTTAACTTCTCTAAGTAAACTCAGTGCCTAGGGTAGCAACGGCAGGTCCCCAGGGTGACTGGCCACGCCACAGAACATTGTGGAGGGGAGGAAGGATTCCGGCATAAAGAAACAAGTGTTTTCTGAATTTGGCACCCTCCTGGCTTGCAAGTGGGTCTGCGGCCAACAGATGGCAAACTCCTGGCCCGCAAACTCGAGAAAGCGTGGACTCACGGGAGGTAGAAACACAACAACCCTCCTCACTCTAAATTACAGTGATTTGTGTACTGTTCTTACTCCTGATGCTATCAGAGACAGTAGCAGCGTCATAGTCTGGCACCTGCATATTTATATGAATCCAGGCTTTGCTATTTGCTCACTGTGTGACTTCGAGTTCTCATTTCATCTCCCTGGGCCTCAGTTTCCTCATCTGTAAAATGGGTGTAAAAGGAAGACCTACTTCAAAGGGTTATTATACTGATTACATGAGCCAATCTATGTAAAGTCGTCTGAGCTGTGCATGTGCTTTAGTGTCAGGCACATGAAATACTACATAAGTGTCGTCTGCCATAGGTATTCCTAATTCCACAAATGCCAACTGTAGTGTCATATATACTTATAAGATAAATGTTCAGTAAATATTAAGCAAATTAAATAAATCTGTCTTTGAGGCCACACAGTGAGACCTTATTATAAAAAGGCTTTTTGAGACACTTCTAACCAAGGCGGTTAACACACAGGCTTTAGAGTCAGGCAGACCTAGACTCTGCCACTGATGGGCTGTGTGACTCTAGAGAGGTTGCTTCACCTCTCTGAGCCTCAGCTTCCTCATCTGGAAAAGGTAAATGTTGATATGATGGGCTGTGTGACGCTAGGTAGGTTGCTTCACCTCTCTGAGCCCCAGCTTCCTCATGTGTAAAAGGAAAATGTTGCTATTACCCTCTCAGAGCTGCTGTGAGATCTAAATGCAATCAATGCAAAGCTCTGAGTGTCATGCCTAGCACATAGTACATGCTCATTAAACAACAGCAAGCATTATCAGCGATTATTACCCTCTTGCATTGGGCTCACCTACCCCTTTTCCATCACAGATAAAGTTCTAATGCATCCACAAGAGGATGTATAGCTAGTAAAGTGGCTTGACAAAATAAAAAGAAGTAATCAGTAAATAGTAGATGCTCTTCTTACATACATAAATGCAAATCCCTGAAGAGTTTAGCAAATGTATGTTTGTGTGACAGCTATTTATGGAGGCTGTATACTTTTATTTGCCTAGAATTTGATGCACTAGATGTAAACAAAGTATGATGAAGACTCTAATAGAAGCAGTCCCCAGACAGAAGCCAGGGCTCCTTCCCAAGCTCTCTGGAAGGCTGGCTCCTCTGCAGGCGTGTTGACGCGGTATATTTAGGCTGTTAATCACACCCAGAAGCGTTCCCACCTATCTGAAGACAGGGCAAACCCAGCGAGTCTCAAATTAGCAACATCCTACAAAACCTCATCAGCCAATCTAATGCAAATGCTTTAACTTCTTCTCAGAGAAATTCTGTGAGAAATGCTACCTCACAGGCTAAAGTTCATGGCTCAAGATCAGCCACCAGGACAACGTAATGGGCTTCTTGGTCAAAGTCCGTGTGGCTGAAAAAGTGCATGTCCATCAACTTCAGGGGATAGGAAAGTACAGCTTACATAGATCAGTGGAATTCCCTATTTAAAGAAGATCTGGGTAGATCATACGGTAGGGGGAACAAAAGTCGTAAATAAGGCACGTGGGAAATTTTATATCAGTTTGATTTCGTGCAAAACCTCTCTGAAGACCCAGAACCGATAGATATGAAAGATGACTAATGTGCCCGATCAGTGCATTAATGACAAAACACTACATTTCAGGAGAATGGAAACACATCTCAACCAAATTAACCACAAATATGTAGAGCTGCAAGACCCAAAGTAGAAAATATCCTCTCTTCCTTGGAGATTCATGCATCTATCCACCACGTACAAGGTGCACACCGGCATGGTGCTGCCTCTCGTGAAACAACTTAGCGGGGAAGGGAGAAGAAAGAAAATAAAGAGAAGCAGATCAAATACAGTCGATGTCCATCATTCACCGATTATTCCATTTGCACACCTGTCTACTCTCTAAAGCTCATTCGTAACCCCTCCACCCAATTAACACTCATGGTGTTTTCGCAGTCATTTCAGGACATGCACATGCAGCGAAAAATTTGAGCTGCCCAATGTACACGCTGCCAGCTGAGGTTCCAACAAGGTGACACTTGGCCTTCTTGTTTCATATGTTCATGTCTTTGTTGTTGTTGTTGTTTTGGCAATTTCACTGTTTAAAATGGCCCCCAGCTAGGGCTGAAGTCCTAGCTAGTGTTCCTAAGCACAACAATGCCATGACGTGCCTTACAGACAAAACGTGTGCTAGACAAGACGCATTCAGCCACGAGCTGTGGTGCTGTTGGCCATGAGTTCCGTGTTAATGAATCAACTATCTATAAAACAAGGTGTCTTTAAGCAGAAACACGTGTAAAACAAGGTTGTGCATTGATCAGTTGGTGAAAACGTGACCAAAGGTTTGTAGGAATCTAACACTGTTTATCTCCCCTACAGGTTCTGTATTTGTTAATTCTGTGTTCGTGGAAACTTTAGGGAATACAACTATTGTGAATAATCAGAAATGGTTGTAATTGTAATGTAATTCGAACACAATGAAACAAAGCAAGCTGAAATAGAACTAAACAGGTGTCTCTTATATTAGATTATTAGGGTATACAGTATATATAATATTCTACCTTTTGTGTAAGAAAGGGGGTGATATTAGTTAATACATGTGTTAACATATATGTCATACATATACGTGTATATGTATATACACACACACATATATATATTGGGGTTTTTTAAATAGAGGTTAAAAGAAGCAAAAATTTCAAAACCGAAATAAACCTATCTGTATATCAAGTTAGTGACATAACTATACAGAAAAAGAATTTTATATGACTCTAACAGGACATATCCTAATGGCCAAAAAGAACTGCAAAACAATAAAATCTTACTTGTATTCAATATTCTTATTTAACAGTAACAGTATAAGTATCATTATTTTGAAATATATAAATAAATATTTAGGTCGATATAGTTAGAAACCAAGATTCCTTCCTTAACAGAAAAGAGATACAAGTATAAAATCAAAAAGTTAAGCAAACTCCTGTAATCTTACATTTAAATTTGAAATATCATTATGAATTCTTTTTTTCTCTAAAATGTACATATTTTCTAATTCTACTGAAATGATAACCCAATAGCAATGAGCACCCCAAGTACCCAACTGTGGTTTCTAAGTGCCATTTCTCTCTAAAAGGGATCAGGACTTCTTCAAGAAGTGGCTTATTCCATCTGTCGGGAAGAAAATAATCCTGAGTCAACTTCTTGTGCCAGAAAGCATGGAAGTCATTCATGACAACTGGCGCCATGTCCAAAAAACTTGTGAGGCAACTTCAAGTGGCTCCCATGAGCCAAAGATGGGACCCTGAGCATCAAGGACAGTAATGGCTACAATGGGTTGAAACGCATCAAATCATTTTTTTGAATCCATACGTTCATAATAAAATTCTTAAAAATCCCTGGCCAGCTATGGAGGTTGCTAGGGTACCAACTCGTCATTTGAAAAAGTGTTAAGTAAAGAGAAAGAATTGGCGTTTGTCCTGCCTATAAACCGTACTTCAGAGTAACCATAAAGGTGATAAGCAAAAGTTATTTATAAAATAATTCTAGCTTATCATGCAGAAGGAATACTAGGATTGGGAAAGCATCGTATTGCAACCCCTAATGGAATAAGGGCTCTAGATACAGTCATCAGTGGGTGCCGTCATTAGGTGAAAGACCACTGAGATACCCCATAATGGGTAGATCAGGCTGACAACACGTGACCCTGTTCCATCAATCTGAGTGTCACTAAACGTGTGACGTCCGGATGCTGTGTGGTTTCCGATGAGATCATTACAAAATACACAGCATCACCTATGGAGTATTTCTGCGAAAGAAAAACACAAAAACCCGAACCTAATCCGACATCTCTAGATCTAGCCATCATTTCACCATTTTACAAGAAATATGGGGATACAGGAAAAAGTTAGACCATACCCCCAAGGAAGCATGGAAACTCTACCAGACAAATGACTCCATTTTTTTAACAAATAAGTAATGTCGGAAAAGGGGATGAGGAACTCTGAGGATTAAGAACTTAAGAGACATATGAACCAAATGCAATGTGAGCCCCTTGCATGGATCCCAATTCAAACAAATCAACTGCAACAAGATATTTATTTTAAGGACATTTGAAGATATCTGAACATGGGCTGGGTATTAAATGATATTAAGAAAATAATTTCTTGTTTTGTAAGTCATGGTAATAACTTTGCGGTCACGTCATTTTAAAAGGCCTTACCTGTTTGAGAGGTGTATGGAAGTATTTACAGATAAAAGTCTGCAACCTTAGGGATGTGCTTCAAAACACTCCAACACACACACACACACACACACACACACACAAAAGTGAGACAAAGACAAACGAAACAAGATTGGCAAGATGTTGATTATTGTTGAATCTGGGTGATAAGTCTGTGGAATCTTGTTCAACTATTTTTTTCCTTTATGTTTACATTTTCCACTTTAAAAAAAAACTTTAGAAATAAATTGTCTGCTACCGCCCTTACTATTTAAAGGGGAAGATCATTAATGTTGTTAGCTTTTAACCAATTACAGAGTTGTTCATTGTTGTTTTAATACATGGCGATGTGTTACATAATAATAATTATAATAATGACAGCAGCAATAGCCATTACTATCATGACTTCCTGCATGTCTGATATAAGGCTAAGCATTTTATACCCTGAGAGGCAGGTCCTGATAATATGTGTATTTTTCAGACGAAAAAACGGAGACACAGAGGTGCTCAAAGACACACAGCTGATAAGCAGCAAATCTGATATTTGAAACCAGGACCGATTCCAAAGGCTGTGTGTGTGTGTGTGTGTGTGTGTGTGTGTTTTACCCACTACAGAACACTGCCTTTTCAAAACTAAAGTAATGGCTGCCTATGGTTCGTTCTTATGTAGATCTGGAATCAAACAACAGAGAAAAGAGAAGAAAAACTAGCTCTCTCCCCGTCCCAGCTTCAGTTTCCTTCTTATGCAAACCATGGAAACCTTCCCTAGCCCATCTTGTTTTCTGCTACAAGAAAAGATGTCCTGATAACTTGTTCACAGGGGTGCTGTGATCACCAAACGTTATGTGCAAAGCACCCGCAAGGATGATGGACACTCTATGATTCCTAATTAGCATCTCTCAATTGGGAATCTGGAAGCTTCTGCTTTGGAGGTGAACTACAGGTTTGCTTTGCATATGTCAGGGCTGCTTCAGATGAGGAAAATGGACTCTGCTAGTGCTGTTTCCAAGAGCTCTTTCTGGTACTTTGGAAGTTTCCCTGAATATCCATTCTCCTTGTCATACGTTTGCATTCATCCAGAAAAGAAAAATCACCCAGCAGTGACGGCCACAGATGGCCCTGCTCTTGGGAGAGGTGGCCCAATGACCTTCACCACCCACCCCTCTCCCTGAAACGTGGAGGCACGATTAGAACTCCAAGGGTGCACTTGCTAGACTACCTCTTGGCAGGCATCCTGGGAGGTGACACAGCATGGCCCATAGGCCCATAGGATCCTGAGGCTCTCCAATCCTGCCTCTACCACTTACCAGCTGTGTGTCCTCAGGGGAATTACTTGATCTCTCTGTGCTTCAGTTTTGTCATGTGCCAAATGTGATGGTTCCTACCTCCCAGGGTCGTTGTGTGGATGAAACTATGATAATATATGGAAAGTGCTTAGTCCAGTCTCCGGCACACTGTCGCCACCCAATGACAACACTGATCATCCTGCAGTAATGATTTTATCGTCATTATATTTAAAAAAAGAAAAGACCAGGCCTTCCCCAGGTTCCAACTAGACACTGGCATGCAAAAGCAAGGTGATCAATGCCTATCAGTATAACATTAGTGCTTAAGAAGTCATTCTGCCCTTCCTTTGTCTCCTTATTTTTTTTAATTCTGGTGAAATATACATAACATAAAGACATCATGTTTAAATGTGCAGTTCAGTGGCACTAAGCACATGCACATTGTTGTGCAACCATCACCACGACCTGTCCACGGATCCTTTTCATCATCCCAAACTGAAACCGTGCACCCACTAAACAATTACTTGTCACGCCCTTTCCTCCCAGCCACTGGCAACACCATTCTACTTTCTGTCTTCATGATTTTGACTACTCTAGGCCCCTCATATAAGTGGAATCATGCAGTATTTGTTCTTTGGGATCTGGCTTCTTTCGCTCAGCATGTTTTCAGGGTTCATACGTGTAGTAGCACGTGTCAACACTTCATTCCTTTTTTAAGGCTAAATAATATTCCATTGTATGGATATACCACATTTTGTTTATCCATTTGTCTGTCAATGGGTTGATTCTACCTCTTGGCTATTGTGAATAAAGCTGCGAGGAACATGCAGAATGATGCATGTTATGAAGGTACCTGTGCAAGTCATTGCTTTCGATTCTTTGGGGTATATACCCAGAAGTGGAATTGCTGCGTCATATGAGAATTCTATATTTAATTTTTTTTGAGGAACCTCCTTATATTTAACAGAAACCAATTCTTGAATATTTATAAGACAGGCACTTGAATTATTTTTTTCATATTTAATGATCTCAGCAATTCCCACGGGGTAGGCATCGCAAATGGAGCCAGAGACTGCGTAGGTAAATTGCTCAAGACGTCATACTTAGGAAAGGCAAGTGGCTGGATTTGAACTCAGATCTGGCAGATTCCAAAGCCTAAGTTTTCCCACCAGGCTATGCTGTCACCCCTAGAAAGGAAAAAAAACACTGGTCCTTCTCTTTAAGACAAACTTGCATGTACTCTCTGGGCCAATGGGAAGGAATGAATAAACTCAGAAACCCAGTGTCACCACTGAGCCGCTGTGCCATTTCAGACAAGTCCCTTCCTGTCTCTGCATCTCAATTTCTTCATGTTGTAAACAGAGTAAATACTCCTAGGAATATACGCCAAAGAACTGAAAACGGGAACTCAAACAGATACTTATACACCAATGTTCATAGCAGCATTATTCACAATAGACAAAAGACGGACTCAGCCCAAGTGTCTAACAACAAAAGAATGAATAAACAAAATGTGGTATGTCCATACGATGGAATAATATTCAGCCATAAAAAGGAATGAAGTACTGATTCAACACACTGCAACATGGATGAATCTCAAAAACATGCTAAGTAAAATAAGCCAGACACAAAAGGGCAAATATTGTATAATTCCACTTATAGGCGGTACCTACAATGGGCAAATTCACAAAGACAGACCGCAGAATAGAAGTGACCGGGGGCAGAAGGTAGGAGGAACAGAGAGTTATTGTTTAATGGGTACAGCATTTCTATGAGGGATGATAAAAAAAGTTTCGGTGATGATCGTGACACAACACTGTGAATGTATTTAATGTCACTGAATTGGATACTTATAGTTAAATGACAATGATACAGTGACAAATATTATGTCTATTTACCACAATAAAAAAATTATTTTTAATGAAGTTGTTCTTCATTATACTGGAGTTGTTCTGAGGATTCAACTGGTCTTCTCAAACTTCGATGTGCTCATAAAATCCCCCGATTGTATTAAAATGCAATTCAGTGAGTCTAGGCCAGGTCCTGAGACCCGGCATTTCTCACTTGCTCCCAGGTGACATCCAGGGACCACACTTAGAGCAGCCAGGTACATAAAGCTCAGATGAGCACCTAACTTACAGTAAGAACTAGCTATAGTTACAAGATTACTATTACTTATGCAGTTACGTAACTCATGTAAAATTACAACTTTAATACTAACCCTGATGCGGACCTTTCAAACACTTTTGTTTCTCAACAGTAAATGCTCATTTCAAGAAGAAAGAAGCACATTGTGATCCGCCTCTGAAATCTCACAACCCCCCCTACCCCAGCACACTCTTTTTACAGAAGCTACAAGAGAATCGTGCAGAGCAGGGACTTCAGCGGCTGCATCTCCCACAGACATCTAAAAACATTTCTCTGAAAGTGTCACATGGATGAAAACACCAAGCTTGAAAAATATTTCCATTTTAAATGATCTCAAGTGAACAGAAGCATGCGTGCATAAGACATACGGGGCACCCCGGTCTAGCCCAGTCCCCACCCTGTTCCTGGGCAGCCCTCGAATGCTTCTGATGACCTGGGAGCTCATTTTTAACTATCCGAGGCATTTGCTCAGGGCCTGCAGGGGAGGAATAGATAAGAATAGTTAGGGATGCAGAGAATGGCTCAAAATGGCTCAGATTCAGGTCACACTGTTGTGTCCATCCCCCTTGCTAAGGAGGGCATCCCTGCGTGGATTTGGGGCACAATCTAGAGTCAAGATGGCCACAGTCATGCCCATCACTCCTGGGAACAACCCAGTCCACATCACTGTTAGAAGTTCTCCCTTCCCATCCCTCACCCTCCCACCCATTTAGAGCTGATAGCTGCTCACATGTATCAAGATTCAAGACTCTCTTGGCCAGGTGAAGTGGCTCACGCCTGTAATCCTAGGCCAAAGCAGGAGGATCCTTTAAGGCAAGCTGTTCAAGACCAATCTGACAACATAGTGTGACCCCATCTCTACGAAAAATAGAAAATTTAGCTGGGCGTGGTGGCTTGCTCCTGTAGTTCCAGCAACTCAGGAGGCTGAGGCAGGAGGATCCCTTAAGCCCAGGAGTTTGAGGTTGCAGTGAGCTATGATGATGCCAATGCACTCTAACCCAGGCAATAAAGTGAGCCCCTGTCTCCAAAAAAACTGCATCTTATCATTCTGCTTTAAAGATTCAATCTGCTAGGCATGAAGCCCAAACCATAGGGAAAATTCAACCAGAAAATTTCCAAATTGGGCTGAGAAGTTAATTTGGAAAACCAAACTGATTACTCCAGACCAGCCAGATGAATTGCTATAGATTTACTGCAACTGCAGTAGGTAACATTGAGTGCATGTCAGGTGCCAGACACTGAGCGAAGCATGTCGCACCTCTTGTCTAATCCTCATACCAACATTAGGAGGTAAGTACTAACAGTTTTCTATTTTTACAGATGGGGAAACTGAGTCACGGAGGAGCTGAAGCCCACGGTTAAAGCCTGTAACTGGAAGAAGCAACACGGTTATCCAAAATTTAAACCTATCTAAAGAAGAGTTAAAGATCACGGTGCTATAAGGTTGACATATGAAGACAGGAAGCACGGGATGTCAAATTCAAGAATTGAGACTTAGTCCTAAAACCACAGTCAAAAAGAAGAACAAAAAGTTCAGCCACATCCAATCTGAAAATACTAGTAATGCCTACAATTTGGGGATTCTTCCCAGCGCTAGCACAAGATGGCTGTCGGGGGTTTGTCACGAGTGATCAGTGACAACGACACATGTCCCTTGTTACCTGGCAATGCCACAATCAGCAAATAAAAAGACATCAGTTATCACCCCTGTAATCCTAGCACTCTGGGAGGCCAAGGTGGGCGGATCATTTGAGCTCAGG
>VBSM01003044.1:7286270-7300091 GCA_008086735.1 Cheirogaleus medius
TTCATGCATCTTGCCTCCTGACAAGTATATCAACTCAAGGAAAAAAATATATATCTCCAAGGAGCAAAAGGAGGATGGGGAAAGAGGCCGAGAGAAGAAGAAGAGGTCTACATTTAAAGACAGCCCCAATCTGCCAGCAAAAACCACCTTTTGACCACCTGCAGAATGCGCAAGGTCACGTGGGTTCTCTGCGGCGCCTTAATGTATTAGCCAGCACACAAGGCCCCGTGGCATATAAACAAATCCACAAGCGGAAAAAAGAGAGAACTCCCTCCTCGGAGAGGAAGCGAATGATAAGGGTAACAGCCGCAACGATAATAATAAATAAAGAATAACAATTACTACTACTACTACCACCACCACCCAGCCAAGCGTAGACGACAGCAGCACAGGAAAGGGACAAGCCAGTGCAGGCTTTGCAAGGAGATAAATCACAGAAAACCGAATCGTGCCCACCTTGCTCACCGCTCCCCCCCCCACTTCCGCAACTCCCAATAAACGGATTCACAGGGGCAGGGGATGGAGAGAAGAAAGGAGAAGGAAAGAAGGATTGCTTAACCCCCCGCCCCCCCAAACCCCGTAGGCAACACCTACCTCCAGGGTCCGGATTTCTTTTTGTGTGAGGTCGTTGGAGGTAGCACATTTGGTCCTAAGCCCTTCCAGGTTGGAGATGCTCAGGTCTATCATGTTTTGAACCAGCTCGCACTGCTGTAAGGCTTTTTGCAAACTCAGAGGCTGCTGCTCCTCGCTTTTCGTCATGTTTTCCTCATCCATCGCTTGCTCTGCAATCCCCCTTCCCCTCCTCCTCCTCCTCCCAGAGAGAAAAAAGGGGGGGTGGAGGGTAGAAGTAGTCTACCCCCTACGCCTCTCCAACCACTGCGACTTCTCAACAATGTCTCATGAAGAAGAAATCCAACATCTCACACAGGGCTGAGGGGGTGGGGGTGGGAGGAGGGGACGAGAGCCAGAATTTATTATTTTATTTTGGGGTATCAAGCAGACTCCATTCGAATGTCTCCTGTCTCTGAGTCTCTGGTCCCTGAAAAGGAGAGATGCTGTTCCTCAGAAGCAAACCAGGTGATGTGATGCTGTCTGTACACTTAGGGAGGAGGAGGAGGAAAAAGAGGAGGAGAAGGAGGAGAGAGAGGAGGAGGGAGAGGAGGAGGAGGAGGAGGGCGAGGAGGAGGAGGAGGAGGAAAATAGCGCTCACGCTTTACACACCGGCTCCTTGAAGGACAAGATTATATTATTTTTGGCTGGCTGGCTTTTATGTCAAAAAAAATCTGGTTTGCCCCCCTCCCCGTTGCAGTGGCACGGCATGGTCCACGGTTTGGGGTGCTTTAGCGCGCTCTCAAGACGCTGTCCGCATTGCTCCCGCGGCTGCGGCGGCCACTGCGGCTGGCTGCTGTCTCCTCCCCGCGCTGCTGCGGCTGCTGCTGCCGCCGCCGGGCTCCGGGGGTGACGGCTGCTGCAGTCGCTCCTGCCTCGCTCCACACCGACATCTTGCCTGTCAATCACAGGGCGGGGGGAGCGAGGGAGCGCCGGCGAGGGATGGAGAGCGAGCGAGGGACCTGCCGGGGAGCGGGTTGGTGGAGAGGCGCCGTGCGCGCAGCCGCCCCAGCCGGGCTCCGGCCCCGGCGCGCCGGGGACCCGCCGGAGGAGGCGCAGGAGGAGCGCGCAGGCTCGCGCACCTGGCGGGGGACGGGGCCGGGGGGCGGGATTTCTAGGGGCTGCGGAGCTCGCGTGGCAAAGTGACATTACTACCCGGCGCGCGTGCGACAGTGCGAGCGAGCGATCGGCGGGCGGGGGCGCGGGGCAGCGCGCGCGACGGGCCCAGGCTGCTCCCGGGGGCGGGGGAGGAGGGGGGAGAGGGTGCCCGAGCGCGGAGGCTGGGCGAGGGGGCGGGGAGAGGGACTTGGTGGCGCGGGGTGGGGGCGGGGGCCACTACTACAGCACCGCTCTCGCGAGACGAGGCCCGCGGACTCCTCAGCAGGTGCGCTCTGGCTCGGAGCAGGTGTGCGCACAACTTTGAAACCCTTAATGCGTGCAGGAGAGACGTCAGCGTGGACCTGCCTCTCCGGCTTTGGCTGTGTGTGTGTGTGTGTGTGTGTGTGTGTGCGCGCGCACGCGCGCCTTTTTGTTCGTTTGCCCTTTCTTGTTACTGGGGGAAAATAAAACAAACCTGATGATCTTCCGTGCGCTGTAAGAAGCTGCCTCCCACGCTTAGTGCTCTGGTCTGCCATGGGGGCGATGCCTTTGGAGCGGGACGGGACTTTGCTTTATTCTGATCCTTACCTTGTCCTTCAAGGGCGCGCTTGGTCGGATCCCCGCCTACCTAACCGACCGGCAAACTGTGGTCTCACACTGAAGAATGTTTTTTACATCTTTAAATGGCGGGCAAAAATCGAAAGAATCTTTTGTGACATGTGAAAATTATATGAAATTCACATCTCAGTGTCCATAAATAAAGTTACATTGGAACTCCACCACACATTTATTTATTGCCTATGGTTACTTTTGCCTTGTAACAGCAGAGTTAAATAGTTGCAAATGTTACTGTATGGCACAACACTGAAAATATTTATTATTTGGCTCTTTACAGAAAAGTTTGCCAACCCCTGATTAAACCCTTGTACTCTACGTCCGCTCTGCCCAGACCACACTTCACCCTAATCCTATCCTGCTTGGCTCCTTCTTGTCACTCAGTGTCAACTCAAATAGCATCTCAGAGAAGCCTCATCTCCCTGGCCACCTTATCTATTAATAATAGATACACATTCCCAACACACATTGCCCAAAGATGTATTTAGAATAATTAGCAAAAGGCACCTCTTTCTCCAGGTGAACAGAGCCCCAAGCTAAGGAACAGGGCTTGAGGAACAGAGTGAGACTCAGAACGTGTGGCATAATATGTCACCCCTAAAGGAAGCCACTTGAGAGAGAATGGCAGCCAGAGAAGGCCAAGTTGGATGGCAAACTATTTTAAGACTGTAGGCCATGGGATTTTATAGCTCATACAGAGCCAGGTCGGCTGAATCAAAAATCTCTCAGTCAGGTGAGTTCTCTATGCTCTCAATCTTTTGGACTATGAAGCTTATGGATTCTAATTCTCTGGTAAAATTATCTCTCTTTTCATCTATTTTCTCCATCTTTTTCTTTGTTTTTCTTGAACATATTAATTATGGTTATTTTAAAGCTTTTGTCTAACTCCAAAACCTTGTTCACCTGTTGGTCTCTTTCTACTGACTGTGTTTCTTTATGTTTTCAGTGATTTGGTTCTGTCTGTTGGCAGGCCTTGTAATTTTTATTGACTGCCAGATATTGTGTGTGGAAAAAAAAAATAGAGTCTCCAGGTGATGTTGTCTAGCTCTGGAGAGGGCTCGCCTTTTCTCTTCAAGACAGATGGCATGGGGGCCGAGCTGGGTGTAGGCTGGGATGGAGTTTTGATAAGACACCATCTAACTCAGGCTCCTACCTTTAAGGCTTTGCCTTTCCAAAGTTCCAACTAAGAATTGTGGGTGTTCACCAAGGCCTCTCTCCCTGGTCCTGAGCTCTAACCCTTATCTCCGCAGCATGACAAGACTGCTGTTTTTCAGGAACTTTCTGCTTGGCTTCTTAGCCTCTTACCCTGCACTGTTTCAGAATTTGCCAAATCTCTTGAGGGGAAAACCACTATCCATGAGGCTCACTTTCTGCCTCTCCCTTTGCCCTGCGATATTAGCCTCTCAAGTCTCCAGTTTTGTCTTTCTAGCCCTGTGAGTTTGCCAAAAATTTTGCTGGTTTCTCTGTCCCCCCAAAGCATCCCTCTCAGAAACTAGCCTAGATCCTCAGCCTCTTTCCCTAGGTGCAAATCTGCAAATGCCCCCAGGGAGAAAAGTGGCTACAGAATGTCAGCCCACCTTAGCATGCTCTGCCTCTCTCCAGAATCTTGGCCCCATCAGTCCTGGTTACTTCAGCAGCTCTCTGAACGTCTTTTAGCATGTGGTGATGACAACAATTTAATCCAGCATTTCTCCTGTTCTCAGGGGAAATGGAAGTTGAAACAATGAAAGTAGCCCATAGGTCAGAGGTCATCAAGTGGCAGGGCTGTAAGCAGCACACGAATGCATATCCTTCCTAGGTTTGGAAAATGCCCCACAGTATGAGTCCCAGCTCTCTATAAGAGACACAAAGCACTGTTCCAGAACCTTCCTTGCAACCAATCTCATGGGATGTAGGCTCTGCCACTGGAACATCGCATGAGATTTCTACTGGGAAATGAGCAACAAAGGGGAGGAGCCTGATGGTGAGCCTGGCAGCCAATGCCTCTGCTTCCAGGTGCCTCGCCCTGTCAAAGCTTGGTGTCCTTGTGGGAAGGCATGGCGTGTGTTCACAGAGAGAGCCTCATGATCGGTTTGAGCAGTTCCTGGCTGCACAACCGGAGCCTGCCTCTCTTGTCCTCCTAGATCTTCTATAGACTTTTAACCACTTGTCTTGGTCTGCTCAGGCTGCTATAACAAAATATTGGGTGGCTTAAACAACAGAAATGTATTTTGTCACAATTCTGGAGGCTGGAAAACTGAGATCAGGGTGCCAGCATAGTAGGTTCTGGTGGGAACTTACTTCCTGGTTTGCAGATAGCCACCTTTTTGCTATCTGTCTGTCTGTCTCTCTCTCTCATCCTCTTCTTATAAGGCCACAGTCCTATTAAATGAGGGCCCTACCCTTAGGACTTCATCTAACCTTAATTACCTCCTAAAGATCCTGTCTCCAGATACAGTCACATTGGGGGTCAGGGCTTCAACATACAAACTGGGGTGGGGGGGAGGACACAAGTCACCACCGTTAAAGTACTTCTGTTTAAACTACCTATTAGATTATGTCATTTGCAACAAAGAACTCTAATAGTCTTTTCAATAATTCCAAAATTAAGAGAATCTATAAAAAAAAAATGCAGCTCTTTGGCCTTTCCGGAAAAATGGGAAGATCTGGCTACAATCGGTTGGAGGAGAGGCAGCTGTCCCTTCAAATGGGGTACACACTGTTCAGTTCAGTTCACTACAGTTCCACTCGGTCCTCTTCATTCATTATTTAGATTTCCTGCCTGGCCCCTGCAGACATTCGAATTTGCTGCCCTAGTATACTGTTTTGCACCTCAAACTGATAAAAACCTCACCAATTTCAAAGACCTGGAGCTAACTGATGGGAATTTTGTTATTGGTGCTGTCGTCATTGTATTTCGTCCCAGAAACTGCATACTACCTCTGAAGGACACATGTCTCTGAGTGGCTTCATCGATAGACGGAATAAATTATTGTCACTGGGCTATCAAATGAGCTGAACTTGGTTGGGGAAAGCAGAGTTGGGAATCAAGAACTGGCTTTCTCTCCCTTCTTACACTGTTTGTCAACACTCAGATCCACTGTCAGAACTCCTTCCTCTACCCCAGGCAGTA
Organism: Cheirogaleus medius; assembly: GCA_008086735.1. NCBI lineage: Eukaryota > Metazoa > Chordata > Mammalia > Primates > Cheirogaleidae > Cheirogaleus > Cheirogaleus medius. The sequence continues at coordinate 7,291,705 of VBSM01003044.1, forward strand.
TCTTGGTAGATCTCGTAGCTTTTTGGTTAGTTTCACCTGTAAGAACAGTCTCATCAGATACTAGAAGTTCAGTCCAGTCCAATCAAAACTTCCTTCCCACATGCAAGTGAATAACTTACTCCTCGCCCCTTCTATTCTGACCCACAGATGGCTCAGGCATCTGCAGAAGAGACTGGGTTAAGTGTGTCCTTTCCCCTCCTGCTCTCTGGCTCACCTGGCTGGAGAGCCAGTGCCGAGGGCTAAGTGGAAAAGGGACCCTCAGCTGAGAATAGGCGAGTACAAGGTGTGAGATGCCGCACTGTGTCCTGCCAAGCACTCACATGCTGGTTTCTTTACATGGGACTCACTGGGGGACCTTTGGAGACCCCATAGGGACCTTGGAGAGACTCAGTGCATACATGGGGTGACCTCTTGCACACCCCTTTTCCAGTTATACCCCAGGAAGTACTCCACATCCTCTTTCAGAGGTCCCCTCACTGGAAGGCTGCCCTCTTGGGTAAGTCCGGTAAGGATGGCTCAAGCCCAAGCATACTTTGAGGTAGTCACCTGGCCCATGGGAAATAGGACACCCCTTTGTCCGGCAGAAAGGTAAGCACAGCCTACTCCTCCTGCCACTCTTTCTCCTTACCCTGCCATCTCTGGTGGCCTCAGGCACCTTCAACCAGCAGGGAGGTGCCAGCCACCCCCTTGGTGCTCCCAGTCTCAGCAGTGACTGTTCTTTGAACCTCCCTCTCTTGCTTTGGAGATGGGGAGAGAAGAAGAAAACCCCCCACAAAGGCCTGTCAAAGAAACCTCTGGATAAAATCTTGATTTTATCTTATATAGGCTAGAGGTAGATATTTATTGATGGTCAAAGGACCAGTCTGGCCACCTCTTAATAGAAGGAGGAAGTATTGTCACCCACTGCCCTTACCTTTGAAGCTTTAGCTGAAGTTCTGGGTCAACAGGAAAAGTCTCATTCCATGACCTGTTATAACAGCAAGGAGCTGATCCCAATAACTTTGCAAAAGGACACAAATTGAAAAATGGCAGAGGAGGAGGAGGAGGAGGGGCTGTTAATGCCTTGAAACTGAACAAAACTAACATTGACTTGTTCTGGAAGGGCTCACCATACTGCTTTCCCAGGGCATTTCTTTTTTCTTTATCCCTTTTGTTCTATTGATTTTTCAGGAAGAAAAGATCTTAGTAGCATCAGCCCCCAAGATACAACCAAATCTTCCATAGCTATGAGAGGATTATTTTTGTTTTGTTCTAACTCACTAATCCCCAAAACATAAAAGATTTTTTAAAGGTACCTTCTATTCAGGAGGCTAAGACGAGAAGATCACTTGAGCCCAGGAGTTCAAGGCTGTCATGTACTGTGACCACACTTGTGAATAGCCACTGCACTCTAGCCTGGACAACACAACAAGACCCTTTCTCTAAAACAAATATGTATATGTAAAATACCTTCAATGAGGACAGGCAGAATGTCTCTATCTTTAACCTTGTAAGGTTTTTCCAACATCACAAAACTGATTTTTCTAGAGTTCTTCTCCTTTTGGCCTTTTGCCTCTTTGTCTCTTATTTCCAATGCGACCAAATCAACCAGCTTGCTCTCTTGATGGTGAGATAATTTGAGCCTATGGTAATGGACAATTTAGTCCAGTGATTTATGCTGGCTTTACAAATTAAGCACTCAATCATGCACTCTGACTTTTCAGAGATAGCACTCTCAGGATGGGAGAGGGTGTGTACGATGGCACTCTCCAAGTACTTAAAGATGCACAGCAAAGGAATATTGTTGAAAGTTGCGGTAAAGTAATGCCATCAACAAAACCCACTTACTTCTTATGCCAACTTGTCTATGAAGTTCAAGATCAGCATTAGCCTAAGTGGTGTCTTCGTATACATCAGAAAAAGGCATCTACTCTGCAAAAGTACTAGAGGTCTCAACTTGGGGGGCAGGGCACAGTCTGGATTTCAGACTTGCCCCCTGCCTGAGCACTTTGTGCAGGAAACAATGTGTAGGGCATCTATCTGCGGTAGCCCTGATGAAATTCCTAATTCTTTTGTTTTTATTGTGGTAAAAAAAAACCTAAAATGTACCACTGGTGACGCTTAGTACATTCACAATGTTGTACAACTATCACCACTATCTAGTTTCTGAACAAGTTCATTATCCCAAGAGAAAATTCCATGCCCATTAAGTAGTCACCTCCCTTATTCCCTCTTCTAGCCCATGGCAACCACTCATCTGCTTTCTGTCTCTATGCATTTGCCTATTCTGGGCTTTTCATGTAAGTGGTATCATACAGTATCTGTCCACTTGTGCCTGGCTTGTTTCACTCAGCATAATGTTCTCAAGGCTCCTGCATGTTGTGCCATGTATCAGTACTTCATCCATTTTCATGGCAGTATAATATTCTATTGTGTGGACAGACCACATTTTGTTTATCCATTCACCTGGTGATCAGCATTTGGATGATTTCCACGTTTTGGCTACTGTGAATCATGCTGCTGTGAACATTTGTGTACAAGTTTTTGTTTAAACACCTATTTTCAATTATTTTGGGTATATACCCAGGAGTAGAATTTCAGGATCATTTGGTAATCTTATGTTTAAGTTTTTGAGGAACTGCTGAACTGTTTTCCACAGGAGCTGTACTACTTTACATTCCCGCCAGCAATGCATGAGGGTTCTAACTTCACATCCCCACTTCCTGACTCCTCTTGCATCGATATTATTGCATTACTAAAGAAGACGGGGTAATGGCGCACTTCTGAAAGCATGCATTGACTCATCCATTTCTTGAGTGCCTATGATGTACCAGATACGATGCTATACGATGTGTGGCCTTTAAAAGTTAATAAATTTCAGGGCATTCATCAGTGTTCTTTTAGTTGCAAGAGACAAAACCCCAGCACAAACCAGTTTAGGCAAAAAGAAAAGTGACTCACATAATCAAAAAGTTAAAGGGGTGAATCTTACTCTGGCCTGATACATCTTTTCTTTCCTCATCTCTCAGCCCTGCTTTCTTCTGTGTTGGCTTCATTTTTTAGGTGGATTTTCCCCAGGATGTGGCAAAGATGACCACGGAGAGCTTAGCAACTCTATAAGAAATAGAGCCTCCTTCCCCTTTGTTCCAGCGTAAGTTGCAGCATCAATTGTGAGCTGACCTGGGTCAGGCCACCTACACACTCATGAGCCAGTCGAGTTGGCCGAGGGGATGGAATGTGTGGATGGGCCACACATGGCTTGTGGGGCCACCCCAGAACCCAGGGAATGGCATCGACTCTATCCACATCATGTGGTGTGAGATCAGGGAAGAGCTGGTCTCTCTCCCACAAAAAGGAGGATGCTATTATCAAAAGAAGAGGAGATGGGCCTGTAATCCTAGCACTCTGGGAGGCCGAGGTGGGCGGATCATTTGAGCTCAGGAGTTCGAGACCAGCCTGAGCAAGAGAGAGACCCCATCTCTACTAAAAATAGAAAGAAATTAATCGGCCAACTAAAAATATATAGAAAAAATTAGCCAGGCATGGTGGTGCATGCCTGTAGTCCCAGCTACTCGGGAGGCTGAGGCAGGAGGATTGCTTCAGCCCAGGAGTTGGAGGTTGCTGTGAGCTAGGCTGATGCCAGGGCACTCTAGCCTGAGCAACAGAGTGAGACTCTGTCTCAAAAAAAAAGAAGAAGAGTAGATGGATGTTGGGCAGATAAAAACATCAGCAATATTCCACCATCCTTGGGGAATTCATGGTCAAATGGGGAGACCTGTAATTACAACACACTCTGGGGATGAAAGAGAGCAGGAGAGAGTTTGGGAAGGCTCAGAGGAGATGATCCTGAAGCTAAGATGTGAAAAGGAACGGGGACCCTCCAGGCTCTCATAAAGGAACTGCTTTGTGCTAAAGCAAACAGTCCTGACATCATCGGTGATCACAGACACCCGCAAGAAATACAGACTTGTCACAGTTATTTTTAAAGTCACAATTGAAATACTAAAACTATTAGGCTTTACCTTGAGAAGGATTACGCTGGTGAATATGTGGCAATCTCAAACCTTAAACCTGAACTCGGGATCTTCTGCTTAGCTTAAGCAAGCCACTGAAGGGTGACCGATCATCCTGGTTTATTTGGAACTGAGGGGGTTTCTAAAATGTGGGACCTTCAATGCTAAAACTAGGACAGAAAACCAAGGCAAATTGGGTCAACTTCATCACCCTGTAGATTAAGACCCCAACTCATTAGCACCTACAATGTGCTTGGAGTTAGAGTAGGGGCTATAGGAACATATATTTTTATATATGAATGATCTCTGCTTTCAAACAAAACTTATACATGAGTTTTCATAGCTGCATGCTTCACAATAGCCAAAAGGAGTAAATAACCCAATTTCCAAAGGCAGAAATGATAATCCATCAATGGATGGATAAAAAGTGGTCTATCCGTACAATGGAATCTTATTCAGCCATAAAAGGGAAGTTCTGACACATGCTACAATATAGATGGACCTTGAACACATTGTGCTAAGTGAAAGAAAGAAGCCCATCACAGAAGACCACATAGTGCATGATTTTCTATATGAAATATTCAGAATAGGCAAACCCATAGAGACAGAAGGCAGATTAGTGGTTGCCAGGGGCTGGGGCAGGGAGGAGTCGGGAGTGACCGCTAATGGGTATGGGGTAATGAAAAAGTTCTGGAACTACGTAGTGGTGATGGTTGCACAATACTGTGAATGTGCTTAATGCCACTGAATGTGAACACTTCAGAATGGTTACAATGGTAAATTGCATGTTAAGTATATTTTACCCCAATAAAAAAATTAAAAATAATTACAAAAGAATGATCCCTGCCTCCCAAAGGGTTTATAAACTAGAGGCACTAACGGGCAGCCCACAGGGCCAAATTTACCCTGGAGATGAGTTTCATTTGGCTGCATGGAGTTTTAAAAGGATTTGAACTTGGTGCTAATATTTGTAAAATGTTTCGCATAAAAATTCCCATCATCAATTTATTTTGAAAAATCCAAAAACCTGGCCCCACTTGGGCTGCATTCCCCACCTCCACTAGCATCAGGATGGGAGGGAGGGGTGTTGGAGTGGGGGAGGGCTCCTCCCGCTGGGGACAGGAGCTCCCCGGTTCTCTCTAGTGCCCATCTCTCACTCTCACCCCCACTCCCTCCCTCTTCAGCTGCAGCTGCCTGGCTCCCCACGGGCACTAAAGTGTAGGATTTCCAATAATTGCTCAGAACAACTAAAAGAGAGGTAAATAATAAAGTATGGGAAGGAGATAAAATACAGGGTGACTTCCATTTTCACTCCTTTGTAAACAAGATGTCAATGGGTTACCATTCCCTGCAAAATGCTAAATGACTTTTGAAGTCCTTACACTTTGAATGGTAAGGGCTCTTAAAGTAGTGGTGTATCATCTTGGCTGTACACCTTGCGGATTACCTGGGAAACTTTTGAAAATATCAATGCCTGGGTCCTACCCACTAGAGATTCTAATTTATTTGGTCTGGGTGCGACCCAGGCAGCGGGAGTTTTCAAAGCTCCCCGGGTGATGCTAATACGCAGCCAAAGCTGAAAACCATCACTTTACAGCTTCCCTTGAAACCACTGTCTCAGATGTCGCAGAGTGAACTACACGCCAGTTAAGAATCTTTTTAGTTTCTACTGAAGTATCTTCTGGGGTTCTTGAGCTAGACCCTTACAGACGCATTCCATCTTCGGCTGCCCACCAGGCATCTTGACAGATAAAAGAAACAGATGAATAGATCATCTATTTTCAGATTTCATTTTGGAGGGAAGTCTGTTGCTTCCTTATCAAAAACAGCATCCAAAGCACCTCCTAAAAAAATCTGAAAGTCACCCCACGTGTGTTTAATTGGTGTGAACGACCCTCGCCCATCGTGTGCTATCGGATTAAGAGCACCTGCCGGAGTTTTAATGGTTTGTCATGTAAATACGTGCGCACTGTTCAAAGTGGTCACCCCCTTCTCCAAGTGCCACTGTGACGCCATGGCTGACACCCTGGACACGCGTTTTCCACGCGCTCCTGGTTGTGTGCTGTCACCCGCGAGACCAGAGCTCTTCGACGGTACACAAAAGCATCTGCTGGAGGAAAAAGCAAACCGCGGTCTGGACATATTCAAGTCATTCTTCCTACCCTGATGCAGACGGTGCCCGCAGTCGGCTGTGCCCCAGTCCGAGAAGAAGTTGGTATCTGCCTTCCAGCTCCCACGTGGGCTGTCTGGTCCGGTAAAGGCAGAAATGTCCCCCCTCTTTGCACCCGATCACAGCTGTCTGCATCTCGCCTTGTGGCGTAGTGTTGACTCGGCTTCCAGCTTCCACCTGTGATTTGGCAAAAAGAAAAACAAAATGCGTGCGGTGAGAGAACAACAAAAGCCCACAGAGTCCTGCATGCCCTCAAATCACCCCAAATTTCATTGCCTTCTGAAAGGTACAGAAACTAAACATCCTAAGACTCTTCTGATACCGTGAAGGTCCTTTACAAGTTTCTTCTGCAAGTTTTGAACTTTCCTTTTCTTTGAAAAAAAAAAAAAGATGAAAAATGCTGAGCTGGGATACTCAAAGAGATACTCCCGTAGTAATCGGGAAAATAAGAGTTAAAGTTATGAAATGTTTTTTGTCCATCAGCATAACAAATACTAAAAAGGGCAATATTATCTAAGGTTGGTGAGGATATAGCAAATAAGCACTCTCATATACCAATGGTGAGAGTGTAAATTGGTACCTTTTTAGAGGGCAACCGGTTAGAGGTATCAAATTTTAAGATACCTATACCATTTGAACCATCAATTCCACTTCTAAAAATCTATGCCACAGAATCTCTTCCATATGGACATAAGAGTGTACGTACAAAATCACAAGTATTGACAAAGATGTCGAGAAATGAGAACCCTTGTGCATTACTGGTGGGAATGTAAAATGGTACAGCCACTGTAGGAAACAGTATCGTGGTTCCTTGCAAAATTAATCACAGAATTATCCTATGATTCAGCCATTTCACCTCTGGGTAGCCAAAAGAATTGAAAACAAGGACTCGAATAGACTTTGGTACACCCATCACCGATGTCTATAGCAGCATTATTCACAATAGCCAAAAGTTGGAAACAACTCAAATGTTCATTCATGGATGAGTGGATGAACAAAATGTGGTATATACATACAATGAAATATTATTCAGTCTTAAAAATTAGGTAGGAAATTTTACAACATGCTACAACATGGATGAACCTTGAGGGCATTATGGTAAGTGAAGTAAGCCACACACACACACACACACACACACAAATACTGTATGATTCTGCTTATATGAGGTACCTAGAGGAGGCAAAGTCATAGAGACAGAAAGTAGAATGGTGGCTCCCAGGGACTGACTGGAGAGTAAAGGGAAGTTAGTGTTTAGCAGAGTTCAACTTGGGAAGATGAAAAAGTTCTGGATAGATGGTGGTAAATGTTGCATGACATTATAAAAGTACTTAATGCCACTGAACTGCATACTTAAAAATAGTTAAAATGGTTAATTTTATGTCAAGTATATTTTATCACAATTGGGAAAAAAAAAAAAGAATTTGATGCTAAGCCAAAGAGTGTCACTTTTGAACAGAACTTTGATGCCCTGGGGACATTTTTCTTCTTATTTCAGATTCAACACTATGCGTAATAGGAGGACAGATGATATTGGAAATCTGGTCTCCAAATAGGCAGAATGTTATTTGAGCTTGTCTTTTTTTTATTCTGTTTCTTCTATTCAGCTTCACTCCCATAAAAATAATAAAAAACACTGCTAATTTTTATCAAACAATTAAATTAGACACTGTGGTAAGTCTGCTCTTTACAGAATTGATACATTATGAAGATTCAGTAAGACAACATATATAAAATGCTTCAGTTCCTTACTAGTAGTATTTGTTGTTTTTATCTTTTTTAATTCCCCAAACATTCCTATGACATTGTTATCACAATATGACTATTGTTATCCCCATTCTACAGGCAAGAAAAACCAGGGCTCAGAGAAGGTAAGTGATTCGTCCATGGTCACACAGCATATAGCAGAGCTGAGGCTACAAAGCAAACTGTCCGACTCCAAAGTCCATGTGCTCGACCACTGTGCTGAGAACACTTTGTCAAGTCTTTGATTTGCATGAGAAGATTCTGTTTGTAAACATGTACTAAAGCAAATTTTAATTTTTTTAAATTTTAAAATATCATTCACTAACTCATTCCTATAGTCAAATATATATTACTATGTTCAGAGTAGTAAATGATTTATTCAAAATAACATGGTTGAAAAACGCACTATTTATTTATTTATTTATTAGTTCAGCATATTATGAGGGTACAAATATTACGGTTATGTATATTGCCCATGCCCC
>VBSM01003044.1:7300191-7326870 GCA_008086735.1 Cheirogaleus medius
TGCTTTCCACAGAGGCTGAACTAGTTTGCAGTCCCACCAGCAGTGTAGGAGTGAAAAACGCACTATTTAAAAGACCCCTCAATCCTTCCTTTCCCCAGCCTATCCTTCATGTCCTATTCCCCAGTGGCAGCCACCCTGAAACCTTATTCCTTTTCCCCTGGTACTTATTGTCATACTTCTATTTCTTTATTTTTTTTTTTTTCTGTTTTAAGGTGGCCAATTAATTTTTTTTTTTTCCTTTTAGTAGAGACGGGGTCTCGCTCATGCTGGTCTCGATCTTCTGACCTTCGAGCGATCCACCCGCCTCGGCCTCCCAGAGTGCTAGGATTACAGGCGTGAGCCACCGCGCCCGGCCTATTGTCATACTTCTAAATAAATTATACTGCAATTCCTGATTTATCCATTTTTAAATGTCTATTGACTTATTTCTCCAACACTAAGACTACTCCTTCTTTACCCTCCTCCTATCTCACCAACTTCTTTTCCTAGCAATCTGAGAGTAGATCAATGGTAAATGTTTATACTATCACCATATCAATATTGTTTACTACCAAACCAAGGAGGTTCATTCTGACTATTCCTCCTTTTTTGTACAACCCTTTGGTTTTCCTAGAGTTAATAATTGCCTTGCCTTTATATTTGTCTGGCTTTCTAAGTATTGTTTCTAAGTAATTTTCCAAATGCTCCAACATCTCTGCCACAGGCCTATCGGTAATATTGTCTCTACATTCAAAGAATCGATTCTGTGTTTTTCCTGGAGATCTCCTTCCAGAGTCCTCTGTTTTCTTGCTCCAATCTGGACAAGTCACTCTCTACAGCCTGCTATACAGCTGTTGTTTTGGATCATCTTCTTTACCATTATCCTGCAAATCCCTTTGCCTCTTGCTCATTTTGAATGTCTTCTTCCTACAGTCTTGTCTTGCTCTTTCTTACCTAACTCTTTCATTTTGTTGGAGCACATTTTCAAAAGCTTACTAAAAGATAATACATGGGAGGTAAGTTTTTTAAGTGTCTGAATGCCTGAAAATATCATTGTTCTAATTTTACTCTTCAGTGCTAGTTGGGCTGGGTATAGATTTCCAGATTGAAAGCTGGTGACTGCTCTCTCCTCAGGTGTGACACATCTGTGTCTATCACATACCTTTTTAATTTCTTAATATTGTCTCAGTGGGATTTCCAGAAGAAGCAAAGATAAATGTAGGGTATTTTGTCTGCCATGCTTAGTTAAAAATTCCTCCAGCAATGTTTTGTCTCCCAAAACTCGTTGAAATCTCTTATCCACTGTCGTCTCTCCTCCCACTATCTTTGTTCTTGTGAGTTAATACATTTTCATCCTGTTATTGTTTTCCAGCCAGGTTTTGAGAGGAAGAGGAAATAAATGTGTCTCTCAATTTGCTATTTTTAATTGGAGATCCCACAATAGTTTATTAGACAAAATTCAAATGTCTTAAATCAAATTTTGTTAAGAGAGTGTTCTAAAATTTTCACAACTATTTCTGAAATTGGAGATACCTGGAGCTTCACCAGACTACAATGGAGAAACACAGTTCTCTACTCTTAATTTTTCCTTTGTAGGAAGTGATGATTTCTCTAGCCTTTATTTTATGTAGAAATTAAATTCTTAGTATTGTCAACTAACTGGTATTGTCCAAGGCCAAGAAGGTGGAATTAAGCCTACCTGTCCCTCTGAAACACACTTTTTGGACACAAACTCTGCTCTGCTCACCGTATTTCAAGCAATAAAATATCTATTAATAGATGGTACACCCTCTTTTCTTTTTGAGGAGAGAAGACCACCCACATACTTCCCTATGTGGCTTCTAATCCTTAGCTCATCTTGGCTAATACCTAAACGAAGTGGATTGCTTCCTGCATGCACAAAACTAGCACATGTAGTTAGGCTTGGCTTTTCTGTTTGCAGACAAAGCTTTAAGAAATGGGCAGGATGTGGCATCCCTAAGTCTAAATCAGATTCTTACCTTTATTTCTATTTTATTTTATTTATTTTTAAGAAAGGGATAGAAGAGTTGTAAAAATGTGCTGGTAAAAGGTTTAGGAATAAAATACTTACATTCTTCATTTTTAATGAAATGTTGAAGTTTTTAAGAAGTTTTTTAAAATGCTGACAGTTAAACAGCTGTCTGCAGTCTCGAAGGCTGTGTTCTTCCCTTTCAGATGGGTTTCTGTCGCAGGTTGGTTTTGCAAGAGTTAGGAAGCAACACCTGTGGAAGGAAGAGGGCAGATGCAGAATTGAGCAGAGGAAAAAGTCCAACTAAGATGCAAGCTCAGCAAAGGCTCAGCCAGACAGATAGGAAGCTTTATGATAATTATGGCCTGTCGAAGTTGTCTGAGTTGGGCCAAAGTACAAAGCTCATATACCTCCGTCCCATCCCCTCCGTGATCTCTAGGTATGAGCTGCCCCTTTGGTGAGGCAGCTCTCTATAGCCAAGGCCAACCCTGAAAGAGCTGTGATTGGAGCCCATCTCCTGATCCCACTCTTTGCAGCCGGACAGCAAGTCCTTCCTTCAATAGCATCTGGGCAGTGCAGCTTCATGGTATCACGACTGTATGAGTTTCCTATCGCTGCTGTAACAAATCAGCACAAATGTATTGGCTTAAAACACAAGTTTATTCTCTTACAATTCCGGAGGTCAGAAGTTCAACATCATCTCACTGGGCTAATAATGTCAAGGTGTTGGTGGGGCTGAGTTCCTTCTGGAGGCTCCAGGGGAGAAACCATGTCTTTGTCTTTCCCACCTTCCAGAGGCTTTTCCTTGGCTAGAGCCACTTCTTGGCTCGTGGCCCCCTGACCAGCAATTGCATCACTCTGACCTCCCCTTCCATCACCACATCTCCTCCTCTGACTCTCCTGCCTCCCTCTTTTACTTGTAAGGGCCCTTGTGCTGACACTGGGCCCACAAGGATAATCTAGGATTGTCCCCACATCCCAAGATCCCTAACTCAATCACAGCCGCAAAGTCCCTTGCGCCATGTAAGGTAACATGTTCACAGGGATGAGGACTTAGGGCTTCTTTGGGGATCTATTATTTTGCCAAACGAAGTTACCAAAGAGATATCCTAGAGTGACAGGTGAGAGATAGCACCAACCAGATGTGCTGAACTTGATTCCTACCTTTGTCTACAATCATGTTTCACGTGTGTTGAGAGCTTACTCTGTCCCAAGCACTGCACTACGTGCTAGACATGAATATCTCATTTATTTCTCTCAACAACTCTTGGAGGCAGGTACTATTACTAGAATCCTTATTTTGCCAATGTAGAACCTGAAGCCCAGAGAGGTTAAGCAACTTTCTTTTGCGAGACACAGCAGAGACCCCTCTTAGGGGTCTCCCAAGCATGGAAATAAAGGAAAATCTCGAGACCCTTCTGGATAAGTTCCAGGCACCCAGCTAGACTTGAAAAGCAAAAGGGCCACCTGATGAGCAGGAAGAAAGTAATGACAAAGGCCAGCCAGAGTCACGAAGTGTTTCGGTTCCCTACGGAAACTAAAAGATGGCATCTTAACATAGGTTCTTGAGTTGTTTTTTAGAAACCCCCACAGATGGAAAAGCAGATATGGGAGAATTAAACTCTAACCACTGTTCTTTGTTCTAAATTTCTCCTGAGGAGCCTGGAAGGAGTCACACCTATCTTGACATCCCTGTCCACGGATCCAAGAATCCCTGAATCCACCTGTGACCCGGAGGCCCCTGCTTCAGGATACACTGCCTTTTTGGGCCAGACCAATGTTGAACCTCCATGTGTTGATTTCAACTTCTGCTTTCCTGAAACGTCATTTTTAATTTCTTTAAAAATCCTTGGCCCACTGCACTTTGGGAGGCTGAGGCAGGAGGATCACATGAGGCCAGGAATTTCAGACAAGGCTGAGCAACAGCGAGACCCCATCTCTACAAAAAATAGAAAAATGAGCCAGGCATCGTTGCACGCTTGTAGTCCCAGCTACTTGGGAGGTTGAGGCAGGAGGATCACTTGAGCCCAGGAGGTTGAGGTTGCTGTGAGCTATGATGATACCACTGCACTCTAGCCCAGCTGACAGAGTGAGACCCTGTCTCAAAAAACAAAACAAAACAAAAAACCCTTGCTTGTAAGCCATCGGGGAGTTCGAGTCTTAGGCGTTGGCTGCCAATTCTCTTTGTGTGGTGCCATGCAATAAAAATGCCTCTTTCTCCCGCGGCACCCGCTGCAACTCTCGGCTTCAGCGTCTGGCTTTGTTGCACCAGGCGAGCAGACCCCAGTTTGATTCGGTGACATTCGGTCAAACAGCTAGTAAACGGCACGGTCCTAATTCAAACCCTGGTCTGCCTGACTCCACAGCCAGTGCCCTTGACTGTTTTCTCTCCACTCCTCCTCTCTTTGCTGATGGTTAGGTCTCCACGCTGTTAACCACAGCTCCCACCCCTCACCCTAGGTGGCACTCGACAGAGGCTCAATAATATTTGTGGAACTTCCCAAAAAGCAGTCTCGTGCCAGTTTCCCGACAATCCTTCGGACATTCCCAAATCCCCGTATTCTCGTTCTCGCACCCAATAAACTTTTAGTGGGTATTTAGAGTCGGGCACCGAGGAAATGCAAAGATGAATAAAACGTGTGGTTTATTTCCAAGGAGCTCACTTTCAAGTGAGGGGGTCGTGATGATGACCTGGGAGTACTTTTTGATTTTTCTCCTTTTCCATCATTGTAGACAATCAGCAATGAATCTGAAAGCAGGAAGGACCATTGTTATTGCATCCCCCACCATAGGAACCTGAAGAATGAGAAGAGGATACTAGAAGCTCTTACAGACTTTTTTCATATTAATATATATATTTTTTTACTATGCATAAATACACAGGAGTGATTTTAGGTTTTGTTTCCATTTTTTTAAAAATGGGAGCATACTCTCCAAATTATTCTTTTTATTTTACTTTATTTTCATTTTTTTAGAGACAGGGTCTTGCTCTATCACCCAGGCTGGAGTATAGTGGCACAATCATAGCTCATTGCAGTCTGGAACTCCTGGGCTCAAGCGATCTTCCTGCCTCAGCCTCCCAAGTAGCTGAAACAACAGCACACATCACCATACCTGGCTAATTTTTTATTTCTATGTTTTGTAGAGATGAGGTCTTGCTGTGTTGCCCAGGCCGGTCTTGAACTCCTGGCCTCAAGCGATCCTTGTGTTTGGCCTCCCAAAGCACCGGGATTACAGCTGTGAGCCACTGTGTATTATTGCTATGGTTGTTTTTTTCCGTTTAGGAACCCACAGTGGATCTAGTTCCACGCGTACTTCCTCTTAATTCTTTCATCCACCTGTTGATGCTCTGTCAAAATCGTTGCAAGTGTTTTTCCCAAAAAACTTGCACAGTAGGAACTTCCTTTTGCAGCTCAAGCCCTGGTTACAACAACCTTGAGGAGTGACAGGTCTACCTCTTATTAAACCATCTGAATAATCTTTTCAAAACGTAGTGCAACGATCTCTCCCATACCAAATTTCTCTGTGCCTGCAGGATAGCTCTAAATCCAAACTGCTTGGCTTAGCATATAAGAATTTTCAGAATCTGGCCCACAAAGCCTTGTGACAGTCTACACACACATCCCACGCCCCCATGGGCTCTCTTCATTCCACCTGATTGGTCTTCTTTCAGACTCTAAAATGCACCAGCCTGTCTTGAATCTGAGCCTTCCAATATGCTCTCTTGTGTACCTGGCCAGCTTTCTCTACACCCTCTTCACCAGGGTAAAATTCTACTTATTCTTCAAGTCTCCACTGAAACATCACTTCCTTAGTGTCTTCCTTTATTTTCCTTCATCCTGGCTACATGCATCACACTGGTAATTAACTTACTCGAGGTCTGTTGGCCTGCAATTCTCCATACCCAACTGGGGGGGTCTGTCTTCTTAACCTCTTGTGTCCCCAGGGCACTATGTCGCAGTGCGTGGCACATTACAGGCACCAATAATTTTTTTTTTTTTTTGCTGAACCAGTGATGTTGAATGACTCACTGGGAAATTTTGCTGCTTCTAAATAATACAGAAGCACGTAGGTGCAGTCTCGTGTTGAATATTCGGTTCTGCTGACAATGGTAAGAGACAAATCATTTACCAAAACAAACGTACCCTAGTTTCTTTTCCCAAAAGTACCTTATTTAAGAGTCATTGTTCTTCTATCACGTTTATTTATTAACTTATTGATGGCTTTAGTCATTGTCAACCAATGTATTATAAATGAGTCTTTAATAATCCAGCTATCTGAAGTAATTGGGACCTGATCTTGTTGTGTTTAATTTCTATTGTCTCTTGCTCATGGTGGCGTGTTTCCTTGTATGTTTTGTAATTTTGACTGAGTAGATCTTTATCTATGGGAATCCTGTGCGTCTAGGATGAAGCTTTGTCACTCCAGAGTTTGTGTTTAGTTAATTTCTTGGCTTGGGAGGTTTCCACAGTATAAATTTGAACCCCAAACCTATGTGAGTATAGTCTTACATTTACTTTGAAATATTTAACTGACAAAAGTTTATATATTCCAGATGTACAATGTGATTTGATGTATGTATACATTATTGAATGATTAGCACAATCAAATTATTAACACGTCCATCCCTGGCCATTATGTATATTAGATCACCAGAATTTGTTTATCTTATAACTGAGAGTACAGTCTTATTGTGACAAATTTAGATTGGGAGTTCTTCCTACCCAAGACCCAGAATAAGACAGATAAGCTTCCCTGTCATCCTCCTACACTGGCTGGACAGATTTTTCTGCCCATTTTCCCTAAGGATATAGTTCTTGGAGGGTCCTCATTTGTGTGGAAGTTGTAGTTCTAATTCCACCGAAGCCTTGTCCCGTGCCTTTTGGGGCCTTTGAAACTCCAACCCCCTTCTGCCTCCAAGCACGCTCAGTTCGTCCATTCACACCCTCTTTTTCTGACTCCTGGGAATTATCTCCATCTTCTGGCATTTAAAAGTGTGTTTGCTATAGTTTATCCAGCGTTTCTAGATGATTATTAGTGGGAAAGTTTTTCGATTATTTAGTCCAAAATATTGCCAAAAATGGAAACCCCGTAGACTAATTTTAGTGTTTCCCTCATTCTGTGTGCATGAGTCTATTTTTGTAAAAGGGTACTTTGTTCTCTTATGTTCTGTTATATATATTTACCACTTTTCTCCTCTTCTTTTACATTCACAACAGTTACATTATAAAACTAAATACCTTCTGTTAATAAGGTACATATAAACTATTCTTTTTTCCCCTTGGTATTTGGTTCTCATTACTGATTCTATTTCATCTTCTTTCTTAACTATTTTTTATATGATTGTCTAGTGGACAGGCACACAATATAGCTAGTATTTGATCTATATGGCACCTGCTAATTTGAATAATCTATCTTCAAATAATAAAACAAACTATACCAATGTTGTGTATTAAAAAAAAAAAACTTCAAGTCAACAAAACTGCTAGCAGTGTTTCCACACATACTATTGTCAAAATACTGGCAAATTTGGTAGCACTAGGTAGCTAAGTTTTGAAAGTTCAGTACTAGCATTGCAAGTTATATTTATAATTCTAATGAAAATCTTGACTTGCTTCAAACTCTCTTTTAGGCCTAGATAAATTTCTTTTGCTCTTAGATCTAGGAATGCATGCATATAAATATTTCTATTGATACACAAGTATATCAAATATACTTGACACAGATACTATTTGCAGTCTAGGAGTGCTACAGCAGAGGGTCCAGTTTTTGGGGGGTTTTTTGTGGTTTTTTTTTGAGTCAGAGTCTCACTGTTGCCCGGGCTAGAGTGAGTGCCATGGCATCAGCCTAGCTCACAGCAACCTCAAACTCCTGGGCTCAAGCGATCCTTCTGCCTCAGCCTCCCGAGTAGCTGGGACTACAGGCATGCGCCACCATGCCCGGCTAATTTTTTGTATATATTTTTATTTGGCCAATTAATTTCCATTTTTTAGTAGAGATGGGGTCTCACTCTTGCTCAGGCTGGTTTTGAACTCTTAACCTTGCTCGATCCTCCCGCCTCGGCCTCCCAGAGTGCTAGGATAACAGGCGTGAGCCACCGCACCCGGCCAGAGGGTCCAGTTTTTTAACACTGCTCATCCTTACTCATAGCTTACTTGAAATTTCTCATTTACCTGACACCACATAAAAATTAGATAAGTACTGAAGTGACTGCTCTTGTTATTGCTAGCATCAAAGTTACACATTAACTAATTTATCACTCTTGGCCAGGCGTGGTGGCTCATGCCCATAATCCTAGCACTCTGGGAGGCCAAGGTGGAAGGATTGGGTAGTATTTAGTACTTTAACTAAAGATGTCAAAGTTCTTTTCCAACATAAATATATTTAGGGCAGTGTTTGAATGTTGCTGTTATTTTTTAGTACTTATAATTTCAAGTGAGAAGGTACAATCTCACTTAACATTAAAGCTTAAGCTAAATTCTCCTAGTCTTTAGAATCTGGGGGAACTATCTTTAGTTCATTATCTCTGTGTGTGTCTCCTCCCTGGTGGTCATTTGGGAGTATGGGAGACATGAATAAATTCTCTTGTTTTCTTGTTCTGATAATACCATATTGCAGACTTGAAATAACTTTCTAATCCCACTAATTGTTTTTAAAGAAATAACACGATTTTGATTTTGCAAATTTTATCACACCAAGTTCTCCACGTTTGGGTACACCAAGATCTTACCATTGAAACCCTTCCTGGTGTTAAGCAGATGGATAATTTTGAAATATGTACGTATGGAATTAAGTTCTGTGACTATCCAAATACGCCAACCACTTCCATGGCATTTGGAATTATGCAATGGAAAATGTTTTCAGTGATGCCCTTTTATGTGTTAATTTTGCAAAATTTATTCTTGATTATAATTTCAAATCACCTGAGCAACAGAAGAAAATTCGAAGTTGTATCAAAACCAAGAACTTACTCAAATTTAGCATTAAGAAACCATTTTCAATTAATTAATTGGCATAAACTGAAGATAACCCATATTCAACAAGCAATTCTGGTTGACATTTCCCAAAATATGACATATTGAATATGTTGTTTTTGTCCAATATCCCTTAAATTAAGGAAAAAATTAAAGCAGAGGGTATAAAATCATTTACTCCCATGTGACTCAGAAAACTTTAATTAGTTACACCTTTAAGGAAGAAATTTGCTTCTGTTAAATTTTGTTAAAATCTGTAATTTAAATGACCTTTAAATTTCAAGACTTTTTCATGATACAATTGTCCAATCTTCATATTAATGAAGGTGCCAGATATTTTAATTTCCTGCAGATTTGCCAAGTGTCTAGTTTGGAACAAAATTTAACTCTAAGGTGTGTCCCTTTAAAATAAAACAAAACCAAAAACTTTCTGTTACATTGAAAGAATTTTTTTTTTTTTTTTTTTTTTGAGACAGAGTCTCACTCTGTTGCCCCGGCTAGAGTGCCGTGGCGTCAGCCTCACTCACAGCAACCTCAAACTTCTGGGCTCAGGCGATCCTTCTGCCTCAGCCTCCCAAGTAGCTGGGACTACAGGCATGCGCCACCATGCCCGGCTAATTTTTTCTTTATTTTAGTTGGCCAATTAATTTCTTTCTATTTTTTAGTAGAGATGGGGTCTCGCTCTTGCTCAGGCTGGTTTCGAACTCCTGAGCTCAAACGATCCGCCCACCTCGGCCTCCCAGAGTGCTAGGATTACAGGCGTGAGCCATGAAAGAATTTTTAAAAATATATTTTGATGGTCTATATTTGAAACACATAAAATATCTTCAAGTTTAAAATTTCTCTTCCATATTTACTTGGGGCAACATTGGTACCTCAATTTTCAATACTTAATCTCTCGCTTTACTTTTGAGCCTTGCATTTGTTTAAAATATACATTGCAAAAAATCACATTGCCATTGAACTTAGGCCAAATGCTTTGTTTTTTTTTTTTTGTTTGTTTGGTTTTTTTTTGAGACAGAGTCTCACTCTGTTGCCCGGGCTAGACTGAGTGCCATGGCATCAGCCTAGCTCACAACAACCTCAAACTCCTGGGCTTGAGCAATCCTCCTGCCTCAGCCTCCCGAGTAGCTGGGACTACGGGCATGAGCCACCATGCCCAGCTAATTTTTTCTATATATTTTTAGTTGGCCAATTGATTGCTTTCTATTTATAGTAGAGACGGGGTCTCGCTCTTGCTCAGGCTGGTTTCGAACTCCTGACCTTGAGCAATCCGCCCACCTAAGCCTCCCAGAGAGCTAGGATTACAGGCGTGAGCCACTGCGCCCGGCCAGGCCAAATGCTTTGAAAGAGTGAATTTAGGGGGACTTGGAGGAATGAGATAAAATGTCTATAAATAGCCATTTGTGTGTAGCATCTACTGTATAATAAAGTGTTGTGTAATTCTGCCATGCAATGTAAATAATGATAGTAATTTGCATTTTCTTATTACTATGAATCCTCGAATGGAATTTATAGCCTTTTGCCAATATTAATGTCTATTTCTCACTTCATTACATCCCCAGGGACCCTAGTATGACAGAGGGGCAATAAGCTGTCCCTCTGTTTTGCACACAGATTTTACTACACGTACACACCCAATTGCCTTTTTACCCTGCATTTTCAGTCTCACAAACCCAAAAGCAGTGTGGTCCAAGGCTGGATCGATGCCACACAGAGCCAGGATAATGTAACTACACTTTCACCACTATCCTTATGAACACCCTTCTGTCTTTCTTAATCATGACGATCGCAGCGATTCTATCTCAGGGCAATTATACTAGACTCAAGTAGGGAGAATAAGGAAAGATTCCAAAAGAAGAAATATTTTTAAAGTTTTACCAGCCTGGAGGGCCCATTGTTAATGTGCAAAATAATGTGATCGAGAAAATTAACTAAGTTTATTTTCTGCTGGAGACTCAATACAAAAGACTAAGGGGGATTTTTTTTTCTCCCAAGCAATTAAGCCTTAGAGTTCTGGGGTATTGGGCTTGCCTAGCCCAGGGGAACTTGAATGGCTAGGAACTTTGGGACTTGAAGTTGAATTGTCAGAACACCAGGCCCTAGAGGGGAGTAGGTGAGAGAGCTGTGTGAGAGGAGCAGCCCAACTCCATGAAGAATTCCACAGTACGGATGTGGACCA
Organism: Cheirogaleus medius; assembly: GCA_008086735.1. Lineage (NCBI taxonomy): Eukaryota > Metazoa > Chordata > Mammalia > Primates > Cheirogaleidae > Cheirogaleus > Cheirogaleus medius. The sequence continues at coordinate 7,311,317 of VBSM01003044.1, forward strand.
GCCCTGAGGGTCAGGACAGTGGGACTGAGATACACTGCATGGTATCCAGGGTTTAGCCACTGAAACGTGCCTAATTACCTGGAGACCTTTTTAAAATGCAGATTTGGATTCAGGAGGTTTTAGGTGGGGCCAGAGGCTGCATTTCTAACAAGCTCCTATGTGGTGTGGATGCTGCTGGTCCCTGGAGCTCACTCTGAGTAGCCAGAGTGTAGATCACATCCTGTCTCTATATGGTTCTCTTGGAGGTGGGGATATGGTAAGGACTTTGAAGGAGGGGCACAGGGAAGTCTAAATGCCAAACTCTGTGGCATCAGGAACAATGACAAAAGTTCCAGGTGGCTAAGTTGTACACTGAGGGAAAAGATACTATAGCAAAAGAGCTGCCAATCTTCAAAGGGATCGTTCTAGCCTGTACAAAGAGCATCAATTCTAACAGACTGCATTAAAAAAATGAAGACCAAAGTCCCTTCCCCAGATTTCCTGGCCTATTTCCCCAACACCTCCTAGGCATCTTGAATGAACATTGAGAAAGAAAGAAACCCAACCCTCAATCTCCAACAGAATGAATTTCCAAACGACCTTGGCTTGAGACAGCAACAGTGGAGGATCCTGAGCCAGATATATTTAATATAAAAATGTTTTTAAATGTGAATTTTCTTGAGCTCATGTGTATGGAGCAAATTCACATGAGTTAACTTTTCCAATCTGGAAATTAGAACCAGATTTCAGAAGTGATAAATAACCACTTATTAGTTATTCAATCACCAAATGGTAGGGGATGATGAATGAAATCCCTAAACTCTAATATGTAGGATTTTTGGGGCTTCTTACAAGAGGAGGAGGAGGGAAAGGGAGGACCTCACAGTCAGTCTGCAATTTTGCCATGGTCATTGAAGACAACGGACCTTTCCCTTTATACACGTTCTTCAAGTTGCCCTTTGAGATTTTTCCCTCCTTCAAGTCCTTGCTCTTCATTTAAGAATGATTCCACCAGTATAAACACGTTCAGGAGAAAGACCCAGTTTGATTTTCTTCTGCCAGCATCTTCCAAAGATAGCCTCAAATCCCATTCTCTCAAAAGAACAAGTCTTAAAAATAAACTAAGGCAGTAAGTGCTGTGTCCAAAACCAAGTTTCTTCCAAAGCCGAGAGTAATAAAACCCGGGGGGGCTCCCTTTCCCTAATCCAATTTTAAGAGCAAATGCTTTCTGTTGGCAATTTTGTTTCTAATTTATGATCCTGCCATCTCCAGGATTTGATGTTTTATTAGAATATTTCCAAATCTGGTTGTGATTATACATGAAAAGTTTGTGCCTGTTCATCAATGTCACAATTCACACAGAGACACCAGCTTGACTTGCCGGCAAATCTTCCAGAAGGGCTAAAATCCAGGCAGAAGGTGAAGGTAAGAAGGAATTACTGCATCTTTTTTCTGATCTTCCGTCCTTGACAAATCAGATGACACACAAAGTGAACCATATAGTGTTTTCGCTTGGCCAGCAATTTGTTTTTAATTAGTTGCCAACATGTAACACACAGGAATTTCATATAAATTCCAAATGTCTGGTTCCTTTGAAAAATCAGAAGATCTGGCAACATTTGACAGGTGTCCCTCAGGGCTGAGTACTGGTGTGGTGGACATCTGTGATACCTTTGGCCGCCAGCCTATGAACCCCTCTCCTATGTTCAGGAACGTCCCCAGTTCACAAGTCCTGGTGAGAGGCAGATGTCATTTCCCACAATTTAAGGTACATACAAGATACTCACCAGCATGGAACCCACGTTTGGCCAATTAGGCATGTCTCCCAGACTTATAAATGGGGTGCTAATTTTAGGAAGAATGCACCACAGAAGTGGTGAATAATTTCTGACACTGGACGGCGAAAGCAACATCTAGTTTCTAAGCAGCAAAAGCAGAAGTTTCCTTACCTGTTGGATTCGGTGGAGTAATTTGGACCATGGTTTCAGGTGCATGACCAGTCTTGGCCCCACTTTCCAAGCCAAATAGTCCTGTCTTCCTAGTGACAGTGCGAGCTATCCAGTACCTCATTATACTCCTTTTCTGCTTTAATCTTAACTGTGGCCCCTTGAGGCAGGGCATAGTTTCCACTCAATCCTCTTCCCTCATAGATTAACTTCCAGGCTACTCAGAGGTAGCTGAGTTTGTAACTCTGGTCTTTATCTCTCATTTTCTCTTCATAACAAGAGACCTTGGAAGAAGGTAAAGAGCACCTAGTACAAGAATCAGCAAAGTTAGGAGGAAAAGCTTCACAGAAGCCCCACCCATCATTTCCGCTTATGGCTAATTGGGCAGAACTGGGTCACGTGTGCATCTCTTAAGCCAATCAGTAGCAAGGGGACTTGGATTGCAGTGATTGGCTTAGTCGAGTGCAGTAAGTAGTTCAGCTGAATTTTAGAATCACCTGGGAGGCTCTGTATAGTGCCATGGCAGGGTCCCACTCCCAGAGGCCAGACTTAATTGGTCCAGCCGGACTTCTGGCAATTGAATTCTTAAAGTGTCCCAGATGCTTTTAATGTCCAGCCAGTGCTGAAAATGATTGTTCCACTCTAGTCCTCGCCCCTGCCCATTTTACATATGTGAATACCGAGGTCCAAAGAGATGTTAAGTAACTTGCCCAAAGGACTATACTTTCAATTAATAGAAAAAAACTGAAATAAACAAAACCACATACACACAACATTTAATAGGACCACTTTGTTTTTCCAGAATATGCATGTAGTACTGTTAAATAAAATTTATGGGAGGCCATTGTTTTAGACTAAGTTCCTGCACTAGGCCCCAATAGACCAGACCAAAGCAGAATGGAGGCATCCATGCTAGGCGCCATGTAATCAAACTGAACTTTAAAGTGGGTCAGTTTTAAAAATAAATAAATAAATAACAGAAGATTTTTTTGGGCCCAGGGCCCAGTCAACCTGAGCAGACGTGATAAGAAAGTCCCCTCTGCTTTAATCCTATGAGGAAAGTAACTTTGACATGGCCAATCCACTTTCTGTCCCTTGTTTCTGCTTTCTTCAGCCTTTTCTGCTTATAAAGTACATCCCTCTGCTAAGCTGATTGGAGCACCCTTCTATTTTATAGACAGGATACTTCCTGATTCATGAATTGCAAATAAAAGCCAACTAGATCATTAAATTCGATTTGTTGAAATTTGGTTTTTGGACAGTACTCATTGTTTTTCTTAGAAAGTGAAGTCCTGGAGAGCTCAAGGACTGAGAAGCAATATAGTGTAGTGAAGTAGCTCTCAAACTTGGGCAAATCAGAATCCCTTGGAGGGCTTTTTAGTACACAGATGGCTGGGCCCCACCACCACAGTTTCAGGTTTCATGGGTTTGGGGTGAGGGGAAGAATAATTACCATTTCTAACAAGTTCCCAGGGGATGCTGCTACTGTTGCTGCTGGTCTAGCATGGGCTAAAGAATCAGATTCTATTGGTAAAATCCAGTTCTGCCCCCACACTGAGAACTTGAACAAATTACTTAATAAATCTACAAAATGCAGCCAGTGATAGTAACTTGGGCTTCTTGCAACAATTGAGTGAACATAATAAATGTAAAGCACTTAGAACAGTATCTTGTCCAGAGTGACTGCCTGGTGGATATTAGCCATTATCATTCATTCGTTCATCAAACAAGTATTAGTGGGTGCTTCCTTTGAGCTAGGCACTGTTCCAGGCACCAAAAGTACAGTGGTGAATAAGTCAAGATTTCTCCTCCCAATGAGCTTACAATCCACTGAGGAGGTGCACGACAGATGATCACGTAATGCATAATATAATGTCACATGGAAGAATTCTCCGTTCCAAGCAAACTGATCTTGTTCTAATCTTCCAGCTCAAGGAGATGGCGGCATCATGCTTCTAATGAAAGGGTCTTTAGCAGGATGGCTCTTACTGTGCTGGTAGAATAAAGCCCAGGTGATAGTATAGTCCCACTAGCCAATGCTTTAGGTTTTGTTTGAAAGGAAAAATGTGAAACCAGAACAGGATAAGTGAAGAATGTTTAAAAGGGAAAGAAAAAGTAGGGTGGCGTTGCGCCAGATGCTTTACATGTTATTTCATTTAATCCTCGCAACCATCATTGAGTAGCTATTATCAGACAAAGAGGGAGGCAGCCTGCCCAAGGCTAAGTGGGAAAAGTGGCCTGCTAATGATCTGAACACCAGCGTTCAAGTTGGCCTCGGAAGGAAGCAGAGAATAGGGCATATATTTGCCCACTGTCCTTCTGCTCTGTTCCTAAAGCAGGTGACGGCGATGTAATCAGAAGCAAGGGGTACAGGCTACCTCCGAATCAGATCACTGTTGGCCCCAGGCCAGCCTCCTTTCCTTCCAGGATTTTTGGCTTTCTCATCATGTTAAAAAAGAAATAAAAGAAAAGACTTTATTAGGGATGCTATCCACACTCATGGCTGAAAAATACAAACCAGCAAAAAGGAAGAAAATAAAGCTGATCCAGAATCCTCTCACCTCAGGAAAAAAAAACTCTAAAATTTTGATACCGCTTCTCCTCAGTATCTCAGATCACAGGGACCCTGTCTGTCGTTTGTGTTTATTCATTAGCCCCTTCCCGGTACACGTGTTAACCCAACTGAAAGGTTTTTCTGTTTGTTTGTTTTCACCCTGGAGTCGTTTGCTGGAGGTTGGCTCTCTAAATTTTGTTGGGGTGAGGGACGCGGATTCGGGAGCTGGGCGGGTTGGAGTTGTTTTGTTTGGGGTTTTTTTTGTTGTTTTTTTTTTTTACTCCCAAATATTCACCTCCCCGCTTTGGAGCCCAAGGTCTTTGCATATGGGCATCTATATTCAAGAAGCGGCCGTGTCACTCGGGGTTGTTTTTCGGTTAGGATTCCTTTTAGCCCTGGCAGCTTTCTGTTCTTTGAACGTTAAGTGTTTGAACCTGGCGACGTCTGGCATTGGCTTTGGCCGTGAGCGTAACGATGACCGGCGGCTGCAGCGGTGGCCTCGCCTCGCCCGCTCTCCCTCTCGGGACGCCCCCTCGGTGTCAGGGAAAGCGCAGAGCAGGCTGCAGGGGAGGAGCCTGAGGGAGGCTGGCGGCCAGCGCCTCCCGGTAACCTAGCAACCGGCGCCTTAGCAACGCGAGGGGGCGGGACCGAAGGAGGAAGTCGGAAGCAGGCGGCCAAGTCTCGCGAGAGTTGCTTTTGGGCGCGAACTCTAAGTGTGAGCGTCCGGGGGTCAAGTCGCCGCGGCGACGACCACAGAGGACCCGGTTATCCTCGTCTCCTCGCGATGGAGACCTCAGCGCTCAAGCAGCAGCCTGCAGCCGCCAAGATCAGGAACCTGCCCTGGTAGGAGGCCCGGCGGCCGCGCGGGCAGGCTGTGGACCGAGTGGGCAGCCGGCGGGCCCCAGCCCCGTCTCGCCCGGTCGCCCCAGCACCTGCAGCCTGGGCCGAGCCACAGAGGTTTTCCCCCACACCCCCAGCTCCCCAGTCCCCTGCACTTTCGCCAGTTCTCACCCATTCCCTCCCATTCCGTTTGCGGAAAAAGAAAGCGGCTTTTGTACCTGGGTGGCAGCACAGGATTCGATCCCGCGTCTTCTGACATCCTGCATTGCCTTGCATGCCAAAGTGTCCTTTTTCTTCTCGCCAGAATCTTCGATGCAAATAACAGTAACGCTCCCTGGTTAACTTTTATTGAATGCCTTTCCGTTAGATTAGTGGACACCATGTTAGATGTTTGATCCTGACGGACTCCTAGAGATTACACATGAGGAAACTGCATCTTAGGAAAGTTAAATGACTTGCCTAAGGTCCAAGACTAGATTATAGGCTTGGATTTGAACCCAGGTAGTCTGAATTCAGAACTCGTATTTTCAGCCATCCTGCTTCAACAACTGTGTCCTAGTGATGCTTTAAAAACTGATGAGATTTGGCTTGATTTAGAACAACTCCAAGTTGTTCTTGTCTAATAACGAGTTCAGTTTGTTTTTATTGTGATAAAAAAAACGCACAAGATTTACAGGTGTAACCATTTTAAAGTGTACAATTCAGTGGCATTAAGTACATTCAGAATTTTGGCAGTCATCCCACTGTTTAGTTCCAAAATTTCATCACCCCAAATGGAAACCCCACACCCACTGACAGTCACTCTCCATTCTCCCCTCCCCCATCTCCTGGCAACCACCTTCCTCTTTGAATTAGCATACGAAAGGATTCTTTTGCACCTAACAAAATATTCTCTCATTTATATATATTGTAATATTTAATTCATACTGAATTGTATTTCAGGGTTGAAAAATACCGGCCCCAGACACTAAACGATCTCATTTCTCATCAAGACATTCTGAGTACTAGTAAGTGTCCATGTGACAGTTGTTCTTATCCCAGAGGATAATCCCTGTGTAAGTTTCTTGGTGCTGTTGTCTCTGCTGAATAACTTTGAAGAATCTGTTTGGGCTTTATAGAATGTGGCTTTAAGATTTTTCATTCCTTTTCTTTAGGTAGCTACAGTCTAGTGGGTAAGTCATAAACATGAGCATAAAAATAGCATTACAGAGAAGTGTTTAAGTTCACAGATGTCACCAGCACCCAATAAGTTGCCTGTAACACAGGCAGCACTCAGTAAATATTTGTTGACTGGCTGCACAATGGAATGAATGCCACTTGTACTAGGAAGACAGAGACCAGGCACCTACCTCAAGCTACATCTGCCTCTGATTTGGACGTTGAATTGGGTTGAAGTGCATTCATCGGGGGCGGTGAATGAGGCAGCTCCCAAAGACTGATGGTGTCCCTCTTTCTTCCCGATCCTCAGTTCAGAAATTTATCAGTGAAGACCGACTGCCACACCTGCTTCTCTATGGTCCTCCAGGGACAGGAAAGACATCCACCATCCTCGCCTGTGCTAAACAGCTATACAAAGATAAGGAATTTGGCTCCATGGTCTTAGAGGTAAATAGGATTGTTCTTACTCTACCAACAACTGAGGACTCCAGTCTCTTAACTTCAGTTCTGCGAGTTTTATTTTACTTTCAAAGTAAGGTGCCCTACTAGTAGTTGGGGAAGAAGTAAATTTGAAATAAGATATTTCAATTCACTTTTTTCTATAACGGTCATTTTGGTCTGGATTGGCATTTGTCAGCCAGAGGGCAGTTGTAGGGCTAGACAGTTTTCTCTTTGCTGTTGCTAACTTTTACCCAAACCCTACTTTATGGTCACTCAGTTGCTGCCTGTCTGCTGTGTACCCCTCCAGGTCCATTCTCCATGTTTCTCCCCCCTATTTTTGCCCAAAGGCTGAGTTCTATTGACTATAAGCTCCTTTGCCCTCTGGCTCCTGGTTGGGTTTGTCCAGTAGGGGCCCTGGCAGGGGTGGGAGAAGGAAGTGAATGATGGCCTGACCTGCTCCGAGGGAGTTAAGGCTGAGCACATCTCACAGGTGGTACAGCCTTCTCCTGGGCCTCCAGCCACTCTTTCTAACCCCTTCAGGCTCAGGGGTGATAATAGGCATTGCATAGCCCTGTGGTTTCCCATCACGCCACCAACTCCTTTTAAAATATCTCTTTGTTTCATTCACTTCAAACTATTGCATATGAGTATGCCATCTGTATACTGCTTGGACTTTAACTGATTTATTACAAAAATCTAAATATTGTCTATTGCAAGAAAAATGTTTAACTTTCTTTTTCGATATGGGGCTTCAAACTGTGCTGCTACGAATGTCCTTACTTCAGCGTATTAAAAACTTGGTGACCTCTGGGTTGCGGTAGCTAAAATTAGCCTCATCCTGCTTATGCCAGAAATGCTGTTCAGTGTAATCAGACCAATTCATTATTTCTCCAGTTTATGTTGCAGTGAGTGTCCTCCAAGAGTGGGGGCAAAACAGCCATTTACCTTTCGTAATGTAATGATTCAGTGAGTTTTGAGTACAGCTGTGATTTGTTGTTTATTATGATCTCTTGGCCATCGTTAGACCTAGGGAGCTGGTTTGCTGAGCTGAATTGATGAAAAGATACATCAAAACCAAGAATTCATTGATAGCTCAGCAACATGTTTTTTCTTTTGACTTCTCTCTTCCACATTCAGCTGAATGCTTCAGATGACCGAGGAATAGATATCGTCCGGGGACCAATCCTGAGCTTTGCTAGCACAAGGACAATATTTAAGTAAGAATTCTTTGTATAATCTCTCTCCCTAGAGATTTTGATCAATGACGTGGCATAGCATAATTTTTTATATCTTCCTCTTTGCCAGTTTATAAAGGTAAAAAAAAATGACTTTGTCAAAAGCAGCCACGGAAAAGCGATAAATTACAGGGCTGGTGGTAAGAAATGTTATCATGCAAATATTAAAATATTATCTGCAGCTGTACCAGCAAGTTCTTTAGGGAAGCATTAACTTCATTTTATTAGTTAACTGAGGACTGATTAAATTACCCTAAGACTAGATGAACTAGTTTGAATTTAAATAAAAATAAGTTGAGATGGGGAAGGATAAGTAGGATGGTGGCCGAAAGAAAATGGAAAGGAGAAAAGACTTAGGCTGGAGTAAAGGAAGTAGGAAAAGCAGACAGAGTGATCGGGTACTTTGTGGACGAAAGATGAAGGCACCAGAGGATACAACATAAATATAGAGGTTAGACCTCAGTTCCTGCAAAGATTGAAGGAGCAATGGGACATTTCCTCTCTGTGTGACCCAAGATGTCTGTCTTGGTCAACGTTCTAGGAAAAATGGCCTTTCTGAGACAGGGCCCGATAGCACAAATGGGAAGATGTGGGTTTGGGCCCAGATGCTGAAGTGAGATTAAAGAAATTTTTAGACAGTATTGTTTATTTTTCTAGGAAAGGCTTTAAACTAGTGATCTTGGATGAAGCTGATGCCATGACTCAAGACGCCCAAAATGCCTTGAGAAGAGGTAGGCAGAGCTGCTATGTGCAGCGTGTGGGCTGACAAGTGCATTGGAAGAAGTTAGGAGTTCTGGGTGTGAGATGAGGTGTGGTTTGTTTTCTGTTTATCTTCTGGCCCAGAGAAACCTCTGTATCCCTTTCCCCATGCATCGCATGTATGATCCAGACAAGATACCTCTGTAGTAGGGGCTCCCTTTTCAGCAGCTTAAGGACATAAGCCCTGTTGGGACTTTCAAGTATGACCAATCACTGGGGTTTCATCGTCTTTTGCCTCTGAGTTTAATTTCAGGGTTGGGATTTGTATCATTGGATGGGAGGCTATGGGACATCTTTCATTCTTAAACTATTGGATGGTCCTTTTTGCTGTTGGTACCCTTACATACAAAATTGCCAGGGAAAGAATATCTTAAGTTTAGTTGCACTCAGAAAGCTGACATTACTTCACTACTTGCCACGTGCCATTTGGCAGGGATGGGAGAGTATCCTGTGGTTTGTCTGTCCTAAGGTGGCTAGTGCAGTTCATTTCTTGTAAAGAACACTTAAAATCTCCCTCTAAAAGATCCCGAGTGAAAAAAAAAAAGAAAAAAAAAAAAGATCCCGAGTGAATCAGCTATGAGAGAGAATGATCTTTAGGAGTTTGGGGGGCAGGAGAGGACTGCAGCACATGTTTAAGAAGAGGAGGAGGAGGAGGAGGACAGTTAGAATATCTTTCGGTCCAAGAAGCTTTGGCAGCCTTTCTTCAGCATCTTGTTCTGCACGCAGTGACTGTCACTCTGGGCAGATCCCCATGCGAGAACATTGGGTACCTACGGAGTGAAACTGGTGCGGTTAGCATCTCTCAGTTTGGGTTACTGCTCTAAGTCTTCCAGACAACGTCCACTGGAAAGTCTGCAAAAAGCCATCCCCTCCCTGCCTGTAGAAGGTGAAGCGTCACCAATCTGCCAAATATAATTTTATGTAAAAGGACAGGAATAGGTCTCTTATCTTTATGGGATGAGGTGACAAAAGTGCCAGAATCATAGCTAGTCGTAAAAAAGGAAGCATTTTGTAAAATCCCACAGAGGCATGTTCATCAGATTTCAAAAGGGGAGTGGCTGGACTCTGATCCCAAACACGAGCGCCACTCTCTCAGTGTAGGCAGCATCCATCCCCACTTGTTTGCATTCTTGAATCTTCTCCTATACCCTCCAAATGACCATAGAAAACGTTAGGGCTTCTTGGTCCTTTGAAGAATCAGAATGGACTTTGACACAAGCTGATTTTATTTTCCCTCACCAGTGATTGAGAAATTTACTGAAAATACCAGATTTTGCCTCATCTGTAACTATCTGTCAAAGATCATCCCTGCCTTGCAGTCTCGGTGTACGCGGTTCCGATTTGGTCCCCTGACTCCAGAACTCATGGTTCCCCGCCTGGAACATGTGGTAGAAGAAGAGAAGTGAGTATATTGAGGGCCTTTGGGGACTGAGTGTAGTGTAAGTAGGGTTCTGGGATGACTGGCTGCTTTGTATTTCAAGGAGGTGACATTGGTAACCAGCTTAGCAGAGTGCCCAGTGCAGGCTAAGCACTGGGGACTGTTCACTGCTGTCATTTTCTCTGGTATTTCACGGCCATTCCGCCTCATAAAAGTCATTTGGTTCTTGATTTTTCTTGATTCCATCCTCCTCCCCTGGAAGCTGTCCCATTTCCTCCTACTCTCTTTGTCATTGGAAACTGTAGGCTGCCGAGTCCCTTCTGCAAGGATGCTTCTAGCCTTTTTTGACTACAGGGGAGGTTCCGAGACATTACAGTCTGTGTAATCAGATGGCAAGCAAGCAGCCGACCCAAGTGGCTGCTTTATAAAGGAGGAGTTTCAGCTCTGTGATCATGGATTGAGCCGGGCCTCTTTCCTCACCAGAGAACATAATTCAAAGCCAGTCATTCAATGTAAGAATGCCTGGTCCTAAATACAGGTCATTCTACTTGTGAACGGGCTGTCACTACTAATGTGAAGCCTATGTCCCTAAGAACCAGAGTGAATTCTACATCATATGGATTAGGAAAGTATTAACTCTGTTCTTGTTTTTTTCTTTCATTCTTTTAAAGGCTTAATCATTCCAGGCCATCTTGTTCCTCTTGGTGAATGCTTGTGCTCTCAGGGCCCTCATAGATCCCTTTTGCCTATTTCTTTTCAGAGTCGACATAAGTGAGGATGGGATGAAAGCACTTGTAACTCTTTCCAGTGGAGATATGCGCAGGGCTCTGAACATTTTGCAGGTATGGTCCTACTCTTGGCAAATCTCAAGGCATTGCTTCACCAGAATTTTTTTAAAAAAGACATAAGCAATAGCACAACCAATCTGTAAATTCAGAAATCTAGAACTGGTAAGACCTGGATCTCATAATGTGCTAGATTTCCCAACCCCTACTTTGTATTTTGATTAATTGAAAGAATCATTTGCTGCAAACAAAGCAGAGGCAGGGAAGGATTCTGCACTATAATAGCCAACAAGCTGCAGCATCCTCTGATCAGGCCAACTCTTCCCAGTATAGAAAGTTTGGGGTTTGAGCTGCCCTGTGCCCATGTAACATTGCCGCCCACCTGCATCGCTGCCTCCCAATTTCTTCTTGGCTCCCTGAAGCTTGGCAGTTGCTGTGACAGCCACTGTGATCTCCCCCTCTGTTTGCACAGAGCACCAATATGGCCTTTGGGAAGGTGACAGAGGAGACTGTCTACACCTGCACGGGGCACCCACTCAAGTCAGACATCGCCAACATTCTGGACTGGATGTTGAATCAAGACTTCACCATGGCCTACAGAAGTATCCTTTCTGAGACCTCCTGGCACATTGAGTGTCCAAGGCCTCAACATGGGCCCAGGAGCTCAGGCTGCAGCCAGCACCCATACCTTACTGACACAGGGATGACTGGCTGCATGCGACTGTGGTCAGCCTGTCATTAACACTCCAGAGCTCTTCCTGGGAATGCATGTGGCTCTATTCTCTAATAAGAGATACAACTTCATCTTTCAGAAAGCCCTTATTGAAGATGAAGCATAAGAAAAATAAAGAACTGGGATCCAACACGTGCAGCTTCAAACTGCAAGAGAAACAGCTGTGTTGGGATTAAAAGCCCTACTTTAAAAAGTCACTTGCCAGGGTTTGGATTCAAAATTCTCTGCAGTCTGTTTGTTCTGGAACTTGTTCCCTTTGCCTTAACTGCTCCTCTCTAGATATTATGGAGTTGAAAACTCTGAAGGGGTTGGCACTGCACGATATCCTGACAGAGATACACTTGTTTGTGCACAGAGGTGATTACATCACACCCTAGCTGAGCAGCTGTGGAGGGGATGCCTGCCTTGGGGTTAAGGATGGTTACAGAGGGAACATGAGGCTTCATTCCTGAAGCAAAGAAACAGTAATGAAGTGTAAATCAGAGCCCTTACGTTTAGCAGTTCTGTCTTGCTGCTGTTCAAAGCTTAATCTCGAACTATTGGGAAGTGGAAAGAAACTCCTAAAGGCTAACTTCCTTTTCCTTTCCTCCAGGGGTCTGTTTGTATTTTATAGCAATAAGTATATTTTAATTCATATTTCTAAAAAAAAATATTTTCCTCAAAAGGAAAGAGAGATAAGATAAATCTTCATATAAACTTTCATATAAACCAGCACAGTCTTAAGGAAACCATCTTAAGTTCCACAATTAACTGTTCCTTCTACACAGAGAATTGGTTCTCAACCTTGGTAGCAGATAGCAATCACCCCAGACCCAGTAAGTCTCCCCCATTCTCAGGGGAGAGCCAGGCATCAGTATTGTTGTCAAGCTCCCCAAGTGACTCGACACACAGGCCTTTGGAGAAGCTCTCCCCTTTGCACCAGCCAGTGGCAGACCAAGAGGCTTACTTGGGTCCATGAACGTTAGTTCTGCCTGTGCCTTTTGCAGGCCTCTGCCTGGGTGGCTAGTGTATTAACCTCTGCCCGAGAAATGGTCACCTCAAGCCCAGCTATATAAAGAATCACAAAATTGAGGGGGTAGAAAGTGTGAAACCTATGCCATTTTTACTTGCTTAGAGGTGTGGTATCTAGTCATCAGTCTAAGGCTGCAGGAGAATATCAGTGTTTTGTATTTGATGTTGAAACTCATACGTGTCCTGAGTGGTTTTTTGTTTCTTAGTAGTAAGGGTTGACAGACCTCACTCATTTGATTTTATTTTTCCCTCAGTTGACTTTCCATCTTCAGTTCGAATACATTTATTGACCAAAATGGCAGACATTGAGTGAGTATATATTTTCCTAATTTTAATTCTTTTCCTCCTTTTTTTCCCCGTTGTGAAATCACTGTTTCTGCTTGCTTGGTTTCAGCTTTTTTGTCTAAATCATTTACATATGGTATAATCTAGTCTTTGGTGATACTGACTTTCCAGTGGTGATACCCTTCCCCCAGTAGGGAAGGGTATTGAGTTGCTTACTTAAAGCACACGGGGATAAACACAGGACAGGTACATATCAGTTACACATTTGAGGTGAAGGCCTCTTCCTAGACCTTGAGGGCTTGGCCCACATTGATTGTGAAAATGCCCTTGTTAATTGGGAGGCCTGCTTCAGTTCAGACTTCTAGACTCCTGTGGGGATGACCCAGCTGTTACTAAGGCATTTTGGCAAAATAAAGTATACTGGGGGGAAAAGTAAACACAAACCCAATTTTCCACTTAGCCTGGTTCTGTAAACACTATTATTAGCCCCCATTGAAGCTGGCAGCTATCATTTAAGTAGACACACAGAGCATTGGGTTCAAAGTAGACGTCAGCATAGGCCAGCTCTAATTTGTTAGCACTGGCTTTGATGTGCACAGATTGGGTCAATTCTTACCACTGTTGTGAATATGATGATTTGGCTTCTGGTGGCTGAGCACTTAAAAGGTGGCAAGATGAACTGCCAGTGTCCTGCTTTACTTAGACCACAGACCCACAGATATGTCAGCCAAACCCCCCAGTGAAATGTCTTAGTTTAGAGGAAGGAAATTTCCGTTTTAATTCCCTCTTAATGTATTTTGTGGATGAAATAATTCTTCATTACATAAATTCTATCTTTCTATGCAGTTAGGACAAAGTTAAGTTTAGAACACTAGTATTAATAACTAACAATTTTTAAAATTGAAATTGTCCTCACCAGTTTGAAACATCAAATTTGTAAGTCAACATTTAGGGCAAAGAAGAAAATGAAAATGTTAGGAGGACACATACAAGATTGCTGTCCAGGATAAATTTCTTTGATCAATTCCCATCCCTCTCCTTCAACAGGTTTTCAGCCCTTGATCTCCCTTATTCTCTGATGTTTTTTTCTTACCTTATACTTGATTTCTTTTAGGTACAGACTTTCTGTTGGCACCAATGAGAAGATCCAGCTGAGTTCCCTCATTGCTGCTTTTCAAGTCACCAGAGACCTGATTGTCACAGATGCCTAGATGCTCCGAGGCCCACTGGCCACAATTCCCAGACCTGATAGTGCAGAGGACAGTTACAGGTTGGACTGTTGCCCAGAGCATGGGACAGAACTGTGGTCACCCCAAGTCTTAAAAATCTCTTTTCCAGTTCCTAGTGTAGGTGGGCAGATGTTAAAAAGTACCATTTTGTGGCCATTTGGACCAGGGGTACATAAAACAATTTTAATGTATAATTATTATATCTTAGTATACTGCCCATCTTTTTTTTTTAAAGATGGGGGTCTCACTCTGTCACCCCAGCTAGAGTGCAATAGCATCATCATAGCTCACTGCAACCTCAAACTCCTGGGCTCAAGTGATCCTCCTGCCTCAGCCTCCTGAGTAGCTGAGACTACAGGTGTCTGCCACCATGCCTGGCTAATATTTTTACCTTTTGTGGAAACAAGGTTTTGTTATGTTGCTCAGGCTGGTCTCAAACTCCTGGCCTCAAGTGATCCTCCATGCCTCAGCCTCCCAAAGTGCTATAATTACAAGTGTGAGCCACCACACTGGGTTCATCTGCCTTTTATGAGGAAAAAAATAATCTTTTTTTTCAGCCATAAGGCTTTTACCCTTCAGTTGCTTAGATGACAGAGAACTGGCCTACTGCATTTGGTCTAGAACATAAGGCTTTCAGATTTAATATGGTCCAAGTGTCTTCCAACTCAAGGTAAACAACATCTCCAAAATTAAGTTTATGAATCTAATCTTTGGCACTGTCTCTGTGTCTACTTTAAATAGGCATTAATCGATTTCTGGCCAAAACTGTTACACTCTTATAAAATGGACTGAATTCTACTTTAAAAACTGGCCTTTTTATTTCCCCTCTTGAAGTAGAACAGTTACCAGCAGGTTCCAAGTAGGAATAAACTTTAATTTTAAATATAATAGAGAGCTAGCTTTAAATTATGCCATCAGGGGCCAAAGGTTGTATAACACGTACTTGATTAATGCAGGGAAGGCCTGTGAGATTAAGCCTGACTCTAAATCTAGAACTGCTGAAAGGCCTGGGACTTCTGTACACATGTAACATTTGTTTTACAGCAATTATGCTGCATTTGTGTTAGCGTTCTTTACAATGAAAATAAAGCAGCTTGCTTGCTGGTTGTGTTATAAGTGACTTGTCTTCCCTTAGCCAGTTATAAAGAAGCTGATTTGTCCAACATCATTTATATTAAAACCTTCTGTCTCTAATATCACAGAATAACTTTCTTTAGAGAC
>VBSM01003044.1:7331627-7347179 GCA_008086735.1 Cheirogaleus medius
GCCTCGGCCTCCCAGAGTGCTAGGATTACAGGCGTGAGCCATCGCGCCTGGCCTATACTGCGTTCTTAACATGGGTTACCAGGTTGCAGGGGAAGAGGGGATGATGCAATGGGGAGAGAGCAAGAGAGGGAGAATGGGGAAGAAAAGAGCCAAGCAAGAAAAAAGAAAGGGCGGTGCCTGATACCTGGGAACACAACTTAATTCTCTTCTTGAAAAGCTCTAGTAATATTGGCCTACTCTATTCTGCCCACTCTCACCTAGTCATTCCTTCCCAACCATCAAGCCATTTCCAAAGTCACTCCACAGACCTTCCTTAGATGGTGGCAAGCTTCCTCTGCACACTCATTAAGCCAGCAGCAAGAATGGTACTGCCTTTGTGAAGCCTTCTCGGTGAGCAGGTCTATCTTAGATTGTGTGATTACAAGTTCCACAATACTGGGCAGAAACTACCTAGAGTTCTCTTGGTGATCAGGTGTCTTCAGAGAGGACAATACAAGCACAGTCCTTGGTTGGTTTGTTTGACAAACTGCTATGGACTGAATGTTTGTGTCCTTCAAAAATTCACATGTTGAAGCCCTAATCCTCAATGTGATGGTATTAGGAGGTGGGCCTTTGGGAAGTAAGCAGGTCATGAGGGTGAAGTCTCAGAAATGGGATTAGTGCCCTAAGAAGAGACATGAGAGAGAGATCTCTCTCTGCCATGTGAGGATGCAGCGAGAAGGTGGCTGTTGACAAGGCAGGCAGCAGGCTCTCACCAGACACCACAGCTGTCCACACCTTGACCTTGCACTTCCCAGCCTCAAGAACTAGGAGAAATAAATGTTTAAGCCACCCAGTCTGCAGTCCTTGTTATACCAGCCTGAGCTGACTAAGACCCAAGTCATCAGGCTCAGTTCTAAGAGAGCAGGAGAAAGGTCCCCTCCCGTGGTTGTGGAGAGCTGGACGGTCCCAGCTTGGGCAACACTACTGGTGCCTTTGCACTATGGGGACGGGTGTGCCTCCTCATGAACTGTCCCCACAGCCTCCTTCCATTCCTTCTGGTCCCTGAACCCCCACCCATTTTTGGGAGAAATGATATAGCAATAAATTTCCCTTCCCTATGTCACCTTTCTAGTTAAGGATGAAAACCAGAGATGTGTGGAATTCTTTATCGGGCCACTCCTGTATAGAGTTTGCTCAAGGCAGAATTTCACAAAAGCTGGCCCCCTCCAATCTGAGAGAATTGTTCTAGGCTAAGATTCTACTCCAAAAAGAAGCCCTTTATTTCTCACAGGAAGTACCCAATGGAGACTTCTACATCAGTGGTTCTGAACCTGGGAGACTTTGTCCTCCAGGGGACATGGGGCAATGTCTAGAGACATTTTTGATTGTCACGACTAGAGAGGATGCTACTGGCATCTAAAGAGAAGAGGTGAGGGATGCTGCTCAGTATCTCACAGTGCACAGGGAAGTCCCCAACAGAGGACCTAAGCCCAAAATGTAAGTAATGCAGAGGATGAGAAAGTCTGTTCTATATTATGTATTTTTAGTCGGGGCAATGTCACCTCAAGGGTGTGAAAACTGGTTCTCAGTGGCCAAAAAATCTTACATTGTTTTATGAACAAAGCATAGATGTGTACTCAGTACATAAACAGATATATGATATATCTTTCTTATTAAAATATCATCAATAAGGCCAGGTGAGGTGGCTCATGCCTGTAATCCTAGCACTCTGGGAGGCCAAGGCAAGAGAATTGCTTGAGCTCAGGAGTTCGAGACCAGCCTGATAAAGAGCAAGACCCCCATCTCCAATAAAAATAGAAAAATTAGCCGGGTGTGGTGGCGCATGCTTGTAGTCCCAGCTACTCAGGAGGCTGAGGCAGGAGGATTGCTTGAGCCCAGGAGGTTGAGGTTGTAGTGAGCTATGATCACACCATTGCGCTCTACCCGGGGCGACAGAGAGAGACTCTGTCTCCAATAAAAAAAAAATCATAAGTAGACATACAGTTTATCATTGGTACTGAAATCTCTTTCAATTAGTACAATGTATCTTTGGGACAGGAGGAGGTGCAATTAGGAAAAAATGCCTAAAATGCCTGTTTAGGAGGCAGTAATAGAAAGTCAAAAAACACCATTTTAGATAAAAATGACATCAGTAAAGTGGAGACAGGAGCAAATACAGTATTTTTGGAATTGCCAAGTAGTTCCATCACCTCCATACCATGTTTATTCAGGTCCCAAATTCGAAGAGTCTTATCCCGTGACGCAGAGACCAAAATCAAACTGCCACTGGGTGTGAAGCTCAGATCTCTCACGACATCTTGGTGCCCGGAAAGATTCAAAAGCAGGAGCCCTAGTGTGAGAACAGGAGTACTCAGTCAGCAGGAGAGGTGGAGAGGTGCCCGCCACAGCCACACCCCTCAGCCAACTGGGGTGGGGGTGGCCCCAACATGCACTAGAGCCTCCCAGGACCTCGTGCTGGCCAGGAATGACCTACCTGTCTGCACCTCCCAAATCTTGATCTGCCCATCGTTGAGTCCCGTAGCAAGGATCAGGCAGGAGACATCTGGCACTTGGGGATAGTGGCGTGCCCAGAGCTTCCTGCTGGGTGGCGACGGCCATGGACTAAAGGCCAGCCCCCAGACAATCTGCCCACAGTCCAGCGTCTTCTCCTTTGGGCTGCCTCGCCCTTTGGTCTCATTTTTGCTACTTCGACTTTTGGCTTCAAACCCTTTAGGGATGCTGGGGGAAGCAGAAGTTTCTTAATGAGTCTGCAATTGTTACCAACTCAACCAACTTTTCATCCTGGGACATCTAAGATCTTAAAGTCCTAAAAACAAACTGGCCTTTGATGAACACTGATGTGACTTTTCTTTTTGTTTCTTTTTAAGTGTTCTGGCCGGGCGCCGTGGCTCACGCCTGTAATCCTAGCCCTCTGGGAGGCAGAGGCGGGAGGATTGCTTGAGCTCATGAGTTTGAGACCAGCCTGGGCAACATAGGGACGAGCCCCTGTCTCTAGAAAAAATAATTAGCTGGGGCATGGAGGTGTGTGCCTATAGTCCTACCTAGTTGGGAGACTGAGGCAGGAGGATTGCTTGAGCCTAGGAGTTGGAGGCTGCAGTGCACTATGATGGCTCTCAAAAAAAAAAAAAAGTGCATTTTACAGAGGCTTGACTGGTCTTGGCCCATCTCATTTGTGACAGACCTGCAAATGGGTGACCCGAAGTGTGGGTTAACTAGGTCACAGAGGCTCCAGGGAGCCATACACTTGCACAGAAAGTTCTCTTGGGTTTCTGTGCATGGAAGGAAAGATGCACTCAGTTTTTCCCACGAGAAAGCAAGCATACTGTAGGTTTGGAACTAGGATAGAACTTGGAGCCTGAATACCCATCCGCCACTCTCTTGCCTGATGAGTTCCCTCCTTCTGACTTAGAAATCCCCAAGGAGCTGGAAAACAAACTCCTTTCTTGCCAATACAGTTTGTTTGGGACGTGTTGATTTCCACCTTCCCACATTACATTCCCATCAATTAATGAGGCTCTTTTCTTTACTTCCTTGATGGTAACCAGCACAGGAACCAACCAGCAGGGTAGTAACAGAGAAAAAGAAGCCACAGAGCTGTTCAGAGGTGCCCTGTCCTGAAAGATCTCTTAGCCCAATCCTCTACTTCTACATTCCACTTATGGTGAAACAGGCCCAGATAAACTAAGGCTCAATCCCTCAGACACAGAGCCCTGCCCACCACTGTGCCTGGCCGACAATGTCCCCTAGGCACAAGCAATTAGGTAGCCCTGTGCTTTAGCCTGAGGTACACTTTACCCGCACAAATAAAGGTCCCACTTTCCTATGTGCCCCTGACCACACTCTGGTATGTCAAACTGGGGGAAATGGAGATGAGAGAGCTGGACCCCAGGACGAGTTCAGATTTGGTTCCATGAGAGTTCTCAAAGAGCTAAAAATAGATCTATCATTCAACCCAGCAATCCCACTACTAGATATCTACCCAAGAGAAAAACAAATCATGATATAAAAAAAGACATCTGCACTTGTATGTTTGTCACAGTACTATCCATAATAGCAAAGTCCTGGAATTAACCTACATGTCCACTGACTAATGATTAGGTAAAGAAAACATGTTATATATATGTATGTGTGTGTACACCACATTTGAATACTATGGCTGAATAATCACTCAGCCATAAAAAAGAATGAAATCATATCTTTTACAGCAACACAGAAGGAAGTAGAGGCCATTACCCTAAGTGAAATAACTCAGAAACAGAAAGTCAAATATTGTGTGTTCTCACTTGTATGTGGGAGCTAAACAGTGGGTACACATGTACATACAGAGTGCAATAACAGACACTGGAGACACCAACAGGTGGGAGGTTGAGAGAGGGGTGAGGGATGAAAAATTACCCATCGAGTACACTATTTGGGTGATGGGTATGCTAAAAGCCCCAACTTTACCACTGAGCAATATATCCATGTAACAAATACGCACTTGTACCTGCTAAATCTATTTTCAAAAAAACCTATTTCTCAGTCCATGAGAAATCCTATACTCAATGTATACGTGGCTGGGCCTCTTTATGTATTTCATGTATTCCCAAAAAGTAGTAAGTAAATCACATTTTTGTCAACTGTGTGGTGAAATATATGAAAGAATCTTAACGAAGCTCACCTGTAAAATTAGAAGGAAGGAACTGAGACAAGCATAGGCTCCTCCACCTCTAAAACTCTCTTAGTCTAAATCAGAGGTCAGCAAACTAGGGCCAGGCCAGCAATCTGTTTTTGTTTTTTCTCTTTTGACAATCTATTTGTCAGTATTTTTAATTAAGGTATAGTTGACAAATAAAATTATATATATTTACGGTGTACAGCATGATGTTCTGATATAGTTATACATCATGAAATGGTTATATCGAGCTAATTAGCATTATCTATCCCTTCACATACTTATCAATATTGTGAGAACACTTAAGATCTAGTCTAGAAGTCCACTTGCTCAAGGCTTCTTGGACATGGCTCCAGGTTAAAAAAAACAAAACAAAAAACTACTCTCGGCAATTTTCAAGCATAAAAGACATTATCATTAACTATAGTCACCATGCCATCCTGTCTAAATGAAACTTTGTACCTTTAACCAACATTTCCCCATTCCTTCTCCCACTCCAGGTAACCCTCATTCTGCTCTCTGCTTCTATTAGTTTGACTTTTTTAGATTCCACATGTAAATGAGATCATGCAGTATTTGTCCCTCTGTGCCTGGCTCATTTCATCTAGCATAAAGTCCTCTAGGTTCAACCATGTTGTCATAAATGACAGGATTTTGTTTTTGTAAATAAAGTTTTATTGGAAGACCATCATATTCATTTGTTTATGTATTATCTGAGATTGCTTTTTTGCTATAACAGCAGAGTTAAGTGGTTGAGACAAAGACCTTATGGCTTGCAAAGCCTAAAATATTTACTGTCTGGGTCTGAACAGAAAAATTTGCTGACCCCTCGTCTAAGTGGCCAAATGTAGTCTGAAAATTTATTTTTGCAATACAATCTGAACGTGATCGTGACTGTCATTTCAATCAGCTGCCTATCCACATACTGCCCAGACCTGACTGACTCTGGCCTGAGTTTGCCATCATAGGAAGAAGCACTTAAAAGGCAGGCCACGGGAAGAGGTTTAGGACAGCTTGCACTCCAAAGTTACCTTTGTTTTATTTTTTATAATCCTGATTTCTGTATTTGAATTGAGAGATACACCTGTAGCTACTTTATTCCAAAAGAATTAAGGCACATTTCCATATTATTTCACTTTAATATCATAAATTTAATTTTTCTAGAAAGAGATACTAAAATTTCCATTTTACAGCTTATTAACTTTACTGGGCTCACAAAATCAGGGCAAAACTGGAACTAGAACTCAAGGCCTGGGTATACTAGCCTAGTTCTCAACCAATTACTCTGGATTTCTGAGTTTACTGATAATCAAAAAATGAGTTACGTGAGAGGCAGGGAGGTAGGAGCATGGGAAGCAGCTGAGGAGGCAAGAGAATCACTGGCAGAATTTAGCATCACTGAAATTAAGGTTTCTAAAAACTTTATTTCTAAAGGCATACAATTATTTGGTTAATATCAATTATTTGCTCCATATCAAAAGCACTATATGATTTTTTAAAAATGTATAACCCTAACAAGAATATAAATGCCCCTGGGAGAATATAAATCTCCTTGTTAAAGGACTTTAAAAATCATAATTAGTTTAAATTATAAAAATAAGAGAAACATGGGGGAAATTAGAAATGAGACAAATAATAAAATAAAAATTACCCATAATCCTAACACCATTCTAAACATTTCACTACAAATTTTTATTTGCATGTATGTACATGATTTTAAAAAACAAATTTGGGGCCGGGCGCGGTGGCTCACACCTGTAATCCTAGCACTTTGGGAGGCCAAGGCGGGAGGACTGCTTGAGCTCAGGAGTTCAAAACGAGCCTGAGCAAGAGCAAGACTCCGTCTCTACTATAAATAAAAAGAAATTAGCCAAACAACTAAAAATAGAAAAAAAAATTAGCCGGGCGTGGTGGCACATGCCTGTAGTCCCAGCTACTCGGGAGGCTGAGGCAGGAGGATCACTTGAGCCCAGGAGTTTGAGGCTGCTGTGAGCTAGGCTGAAGCCAGGGCACTCTAGCCCAGGCAACAGAGTGAGTGAGACTCTGTCTAAAAAAAAAAACAAACAAACAAATTTGGGATCATATTGCATACATGGTTTTATAGCCTGCTTTTCTCAATAAG
Source organism: Cheirogaleus medius (assembly GCA_008086735.1). NCBI lineage: Eukaryota > Metazoa > Chordata > Mammalia > Primates > Cheirogaleidae > Cheirogaleus > Cheirogaleus medius. The sequence continues at coordinate 7,338,407 of VBSM01003044.1, forward strand.
CCTTATACTGTAAGCATTTCAACAGGTTATTATTCTTCAAAATGTGTGATGTTCCCCCAAACCAGTAACTTCTCATGTAACATATTAAACAATAACACTTCTCTCATTACATTAAATAAAAGATATGCAAAAAGAGTTAAAACTCAAATATCTTTTTCCATTTTACTTAATACTGAAAGGATATCTTTACCTATAGTAATGCTATATTTGAATATAAGAGTGATTTTTAATAAAACAGATTTTCCATATTATACTTTTAAAAAAAACTTTTTAGATTATAAATTTATATAGTTTACTTAAATATAAATTTATATATACAAATCTGGATATGAAGGACAGTTCCTTGTATTTAGAATGGGGATAAATAAACAATGAATGATCCTGGCATTATCATTAAACTGACCACAAAAGGAACTGAAAATTGTGATTAAAAACAAACAATAATCTTAGATGGCCACAAAACTATCATATGGAAATGCTACAATCTCCTTAAGCATCCTCTCATCACTGGATTTTAAGCTGTTTCTAATTTTTTACTATTATACAATTAATTTTATGATGAAAATCAATGTATATAAATAAATGACCCCACTTCTAAGATTCCTAATAGCCAGAAGAACATTTTTAAGGTCCTTAATGCATTTTGCCAAATAACCTTCCTTCCAGAAACTGCACAAATATATACCCCTCAACCCCAACAGTGTTCAGAGTACCTACATCAGCAAATTATTCATCAGCATTATCTCTTATCAAAGCAACAAGTTTCAGACTGAACTTATAAAAAGCTTAAATCTAATATGCTATTTGTGAAAAATGCTTAAAGCAAAACAAATGAGACCCTCAACAACAGGAACTATATTTGATTTATCTAAGGATTCTCAGCCCCTAACTCAGCATCAGGCAAAGAAAATTTACAACTATCGGCTGAATAAATGAATGCAGACATAGAGTTGCTGCGGGACAAATGAAAAGATACAGAAGCTGGGCCACCTGACTGGGAATGCACAGCATTCCAACACTGGGACCTGCCCATACCAAAGAAAGAAAAACTAGTATCAGAAACTATACTTGGTCAATAATAAAAAGATAAATATCTAATTTAAAAATGGGCAAAGAATCTTAATAGACATTTCTCCAAAGGAGGTATACAATAAGGACATGAAAAGATGTTGCACATTAGTAGCCATCAGGGAAATGCAAATCAAAACCACAAAGATGCCACTTCACATCCACTAGGTTGGCTAGGCTACAATTGAGAAGACAGACAATAACAAGTGTTGGCAAGGACATGGAGAATTTGAAACCCAAATATGGTGCTGTAGGAAATAGTGCAGCCACTTTGGAAAACAGCCTGACAATTCCTCGAATGGTTAAACATACAAAACACATGTCCACCAAAACCATGTACATAGATGTCCATAGCAGCATTATTCGTAAACAAAATTTGGCATCTCCATACAATGCAATATTATTTGGCAATGAAAGGAAATGGAATACTGATATATAACATGGTTGAACTGGGAAAACAGGATGCTAAGTGAAAGAAGCTATCAAAAAAGGCTGCATATTGTATGATTCCATTAGTAGGAAATGTCCAGAACAGGCAACTCTATAGAGATAAAAAGCAGATTAGGGGCAGGTCCAAGGTAGTGAGTTACCTCACTTGACTGTTCAGTCAGTTACAGATTGAACTCCTTGTTCTACTATTTCCCCCCTTCTCACTACTATACTTGACTAGTCTTAAAAAAATCTTTTTAAAAATTTTTTTAATAAAAAAAAAGAAAAAGAAAAAAAAGCAGATTGGAGGTCGCCTGGAGAGTTGGAGGGGGGGGGGACTAGGGGAATGGACAGATATAAGCTAAGGGGTATGGGGTTTCTTTTTAAGATAATAAAAATGTTCTCATATTGGTTTTCAATAGATGCACAACTCCGTGAATATACTAAAAGCCACTGTACACTTTAAATGTGCCAACTGTTTGGTATGTAAATTGTATCTCAATAAAGCTATAAAAAAAACCCAACTTGGGACCAACATAATCTTGATAGAACTGACTTTGACATGTACAGAATATGGGACTCCAGAAATAGCCTTGATCAATTCCTAAACTGTTTCGACATTCTCCCTCTCCTACTCTGTTCTTGGGCAGGGAGATGGCAAAAGAATGGGGAGTAACTTGGGAAAGTGCCAACATCCCCCCATCGTGAAAATTTCCTTTGGGGCCCAGGTGCAAGAGTACTTACAACTGCTCCTCCAGCGGCCAGGGGATCAGCTTGACGATGCAGTGTCCTTGAGACCAAGCGAACCAGGAGCCATCTGGAGAGAAGGCGACACTCCAGGTTTCACAGCTTGACTTCCAATCAAATTGGTGGGGGCGCCCAGGCTTGAGTTCCGCCAGCAGCAGAGGTTCTTCTGGGGCAGGAGACAGCATGCTTCAAACAAGCACCCTCACTCCCCGACCGCCCAGACACAGGAAAGCCGCTGCCTCCCCATGGCAAAGGGCAACATTATAGATCCCCAGAGGGAGTTGTCATTTAAATGCCCTAGGGCAGTAACGGTAGCCACAGGCCAAATTCCACTGTGGTTTCTCAGTCCTGGCACTCCCCACAGCCGGTTAACCATGACTCAGAGTAACCTTTGTGCTAGTGAACCCAGTGAATGGAGGCCTCATTTTCCTATGAATGCTTGAAGAGGAAGAAAGTGAAGAGATAGGCAGGCCAAGAATACTCTAGATGGTGCAGATTATGAGGCCTAGGCTCCAAAATAGCAAGGCCTTTCAATGCATTTAAGGTCTCTTCAAAAGAACCTGCTTCCGAAACCAGGTAAAGGAAGGATTATGTGAAATTCAAAGGCTCCCTCTCACTCACCAGCATTCCACCCATCAGCAAAGCCCTGACCTTGATTCCTCTCACTCAGAGGTGCTGATTTCCTCTCCTCCCTCTCTCCAGCTTCCATCTCCTCTGTCCTGGCTTAAAGTTTTGTCTCATCTTACCCAGATCTTTAGCTAGAGTTTCCGATGGGTCTTTGCCCCTAGAGATCCTGCCAAAGCTGAAACACACATCACATCATTTCTTTCAAATACATTCCAAGGGTCCCATCAGCCTACATGATAAAAGCAACCGAGCCCAGGCCTGTCACCCGGTGCCTTCTGCCCCAGCCTATCAGTCCAGCCTGATTTCCACCACACCTCCATGCATGCCACACTCGGCCACACAAGGGTCCTTGACGTGCCCAGAGGAGCTCATTCACACTCACACCTGCACTCATTTTCTGCTTATGGAAATCCCACCTAGATTCACAACTAAGAAGGGCACCCCGATCTCACACTGTCAAAATGGAAATCAGTTCCACCCTGTTTATTTCATTCTCTCCTGTCTTAACCAATTTCCCTGTGCCTTCCCCCCTTTACCAGTATTTAAGCACCAGGATAATTTAATCTTTGTTTCTCCCAGGCCTAGCACCACAGCTTGCAAAAGAGTAGGCTCTGGATTGGTACTCCTAGTTCAACTCTCTTCTCTAACAGATTAACAAAGTCTGCCAAAGCTGGGAAGTCAAAGGCCTTCAGAATGAATTTTCTGAGCACTGTGATTGTGCAACATGCTAATATAAAAACTGGCTTCCATCCTGAATGAGGTCACTTCCTGATGTGTACATTTCCCTTTAGTAGTTCCAGACTTTCACCCTTTTATGGCAGTTACCAGATAGATACTAATTTAAACAACCCATATTTCATACATTTTAAGACATATCTTTACACAAAGAGATCTCGCTGAAATCAGGATGTATCTTACAATGACTTTCATAGTTAAATAGGCAGTATTTTTTTCTGTGATATTAATACATAATAGTAACAATCAATCCATGGTATCTTGGGTTCAATGAAACAGGTGGTATAGATGCATAAAAACATGTATATATATAAAATATTTTCTGATACACGCATTATAGGAAAATACACAGGTATATCTTGTTTTATAAAATGGGAGTGTTGCTGAAAATTCTGTCTTTAAATAGAATTTTAATGAATCGTATCAAGCGTTTGTAAAGAGACTATCATTCTTAGAGGTTCTATGTATAAATCTAGGTTTTAATATATTAGGTCTAAGTGGGTGTTTTTATGGACCCAGGTAATTCCTCCTAGAAACCTGTACATGTTTCTATGTGTGATCCTTTCACTTACACAATCACACGCCTGTATGACCACACTCCTGTGGACATGAACATTTGCATGGTAAGACATACCTTATATTTTACATCCAAAACAGGTCTCTCAAAGTTATACAGCAATCCCTCAACATTTTCTTCAATCTCATTATTTCTAGATATTTTCCTATGGTGACATAAGCCCTAATCTGTTAATGTCTTCTTCATGCAGCCCAGGGGTTCTCCATTAGGGGTGATTTTGCCCCCTGAGGACATTTGGCAACATCTGGACACATTTTTGGTGGGGCTACTGGCATCCAGTGGGCAGAGGCCAGGGACACACATTAACATCCTACAGTGCACAGGACAGCCCCCACCACAAAGGATTATCTGGCCCAAAATATACCAACAATGCCAAGGTTGAGAAACCCAGATGTAGTCAAATATTAACCAACGTTGACTGATCTGGGGGAACATTTTTAATTGAACTGGATGAAAATTTCTCTTTTCTTTACCTCTCAAACCAAATCCATTAGCAAGTCCTATCAAATCTGTTTCCAAAAGACTTGCCAAATCTAACCTCTCTCCATCTCCAAGGCTACTATTCTAACCTATGCAACATCATCTCTCCTGGCCCTCTAGGCAGCCTTCCGACTACTCTCCTTGCCTCTGCTCTGGCCCCTCACCTCCCAGTGTGATCAGTTTCAATCACTCTTAAATAAAACCTAAGCTCCTCACCCTGCCCTTGTTCAGGTCCAGCATAAACTGCCCCCCTGCCTTCATCTCCCACCTGGGCTTGTACATCGTCTCTCCCTGCCCCAGGCTCCAGCACACTGGCCTTCTCTTCATCCTCTAATACTCTATTAGTCTCCACCTCAGGGCCTTTGCACTAGCTATTCCATTCACCTGGAATGCCTCTCCAAGGCTGGCACCTTTCATTCATTCAGGTCTGGCTCACGTGACAACTCCTTAGAGAGCTCTCTCTGAGTCCTAGTCAATCTCCTTCACAACTCCTCACTTTATTTTCTTCATAGCACTCATCACCATTTGATTAATATCTACCTCATTCCTACTAGGCCATCAATTCCAGGGGAGCAGGGACCCTGTATATTTATTCCCAGTGCTAGCAGAGTTCCTGGCGGAGAGTAGGCAGTCAGTACATATTTGTTGAATAAATATACATGCTATACCTCTTTAAACATAAAAGAAAGAAAGCCCCTTAAACTGTGATGCTTACGTAAACATTTCACATGAAATGCTTCTTAAACATGAGCCCTACCCAGAATTCACATTCTATTTCTGTAATTTAGGGATTTAATCTCTTGCTATTTCAGGTTCAGGAATCTAGGAGCTAAAAGAAGGAAGAACCCAGTGACTCCTGTCTACTGGAGTCTGGGCCCAAAATAAATGTGGCTGCTAGAAAAGCCATAGTTAGTGCAGAACTTAAGACAAACAAACTAAAAAAATTAGAGCCAAGAGGATGCAGCTTCATCTGGGATTATACTTGCAGTGGCCCTTGGTTAAAAGGCCTATGGATCAGGGTTTTCTCTTTTAATTTTTTAAATTGACAAATAAAAATGATATATATTTATGGTATACTATGTTTTGATATATGTACACATTGTGGAATGGCTCAATCAAGCTCATTAACATATGTATTACCTCACATACTTAACGATTTTTTTGTGGTGAGAACACTTAGAATCTACTCTCAGCAATTTTCAAGTGTACAATTCATTATTTATTAACTATAGTCACCATGAGGTACAATAGATTTATGGAACTTATTTCTCCTCTATAAATGAAATGTTTTGTCCTTTGACTAACATCTCCCCAATCCCCCTACCCCCCTGGATCAGGGTTTTCTAATTAAACAATGGGATGTATTTGGACAATCAGACCGGATGGGAAAATATTTATTATGAGCTTTTTCTATACAAAGCAATTAACCTTGCCACAGAGATGGAAGCTATGACCTCAGGAGGCAGGAAGCTGGGTAATTTTTCCAGCCTCAGGACCTTTACATTAGCGGTTCCATTGCCTGGAAAGCATTTTCCCTGGTCGCTCTATTTTATTACTCAGGGATCAGTTCTCAAGTCACTTTCTTAGAGACCTTCCTGGCCCCACTCTCTAAAGGGACTCATTCACTTTCCTTTAACCCTTTAATTTTCTTTATAACCATTGCTCACAGATATTTTCTTGATTGCTTATTTGTCTTTAATGTCTTTATTTTCTGCCCCTTCCCCAACCCACCAGAACTCACCCATCACTGCTACTGGGCTGCACTCTCCAACAAGGTAGATGACCACTAGGCATACTTGGTCACTCACCACCAAAAATGTGGAGAGTCAGAACTGAGATGGGCTGTTAAGCATAAAGTACACACCAGGATTTTGAAGACTTAGTACAAAAAAAAAGAATCTAAAACATTCCAATAATTTTTTGATTACACGTTGAAACAATATTTTAGATATGTAGGGCTGAAAAAGATATAGTCTTAAAAGTAATGCCATCTGTTTCTTTTTTCTTTTGTTAATGTGGCTACTTGAATATTTTAAATTACGTACATGGTTCACATCATATTTCTGTAGGCCAGCCCTGGCCTAGAGGGTGCCTGGCACATAGCAGACACTCAATAAATATTTGTTGAATGAATAAATGAATTCTAACCACTGCTCTCAAGAGTTCTTCTGTTGCCCATTGTATTTCCTTTACAATGGGCTTTATTCAGTTTGAAAAGAAAGTAAAACGCTGGACTTTTTTTTTTTTTTTTTTACAGTAGCTTGGCAGCTATCAACAGCTCTGCCCATATCCCCAAAACAAAGTCGTCAATCATTAGGAAAAACCCAGAACTGGAAACAGATTCCTATTAAAAACGGAGGCTAACTACAGATTGCTTTCAGATTTAACTGTAAGGAGTCAATGGAAATGACAGCGGAAGCTATAAAAAGACTCACATAAGATCCGCAAGACAGTAGGGGCCATTTAAAAAGAATTCTGTGGGTAACACACTCACTGAAAAGAAAGTCCTTATCTAGATGGGAAGGGAGAGAGAGCTGCCTTTTACTGAATGCCTGACTTCAGCAAACAAAGAAATGTCATTTCCTACATTAAAAAGTAACACCACCCTAGGGAATATACCCTGATTTCAACCTACCCACCCAAAATAACAAGTCATCAGCAATCAGAATCCTTCAGACCAGGATGAAGCTTGAACTTCACTGCATGAATACACACAAAAAGGTTCCCGAACAAATTCTGAGCCCTAGGCCTTGACCTCTTTTGGGAATTTCTCCTCAGGAAACTGCCTTTAAACTCCAGGTACTTTCAGGAGTTAGGACTCCCAGAATAAATTCCAAATCTATTCCAAATTTCCATGTAAGTGGGGTTCAAGGGGAAGGTAGCTGGAAGGGAGAAGCCGGAAGGATGTCTTGAGGTTTTGCCCTTGCATAAGAGGCACTGAGATTGTATGTTCTTTTGGGCTGGCTTGAAGGATATCCAGCATTCTCTGACTTCCACACTGTTTTCTGATGGGGAAGGCAATTTACAAGAATAAAGGCAAGCACCACAGGCATCAATGTCTCCTAAACTTGCCTGATTACACATCCCCCGCGCCACCCCACCTCCTCTGAATTAGTCTCCAGTGGGAGGGGCTCAAAATACATTGTTTTAATAGGGACCCCAGGCCCCATTTTTACGAATAGGCAAGTTTGGGAAGCTCCCAGCCACCCACTGAGGCGGGTACTATCATTAGCCCATTTTGCAGACACAAAATTGAGACGTGGTGGGGGGTGGTTAAGTGGCTGGTCCACAGTCACGATCACTCAGTTTACAGGGGCAGAGCTGACTCCTATCCAGACCTGGGAGCGTGTCCCCCGGCACCTGGGCACGCACCCCCTAGGGCATCCCCCTTTTAGGGCTTGGCGCCCTCCTCTGTCCCGGGGGTGGGGTCCTCTCCCGCACACGCCGGATCTCCCGGGTCCCGGCGGCGGTGGCAGCGGCGTGGCGGCCGCTGACAGCGAAAGTGAAACAAAGCTGGGCGCCCGGCGCGCACCCCCGCTGCCCGCCAGCCCCGGGCCGCCCGCCCAGGCCGGACGCCCCCGCCGCGGCCAGGCCCCGCCTCGCCCGGCCGAGCCCGCCCCGGGGTCACCTGCCCTCCCCGGGGAGAACGGGCCGCGGCCCCGCGGGCGGCACCGGGCGCGCCCGGCCCCACTCACCTCCGGCCTCCATGGAGGACGCGCGCGGCCCCCGCGGCAGGCGGCGGGCGCCTCAGCCCCCCGGGCCGCCCGGCCTCATGCTGCCCCCGCGCCGCCCGCGCCCGCCCCGGCCCCCCTCCCCGCCCCTCCAGCCCCGGCCCGGCAGCCGCCGCCGCGCCCGCCGCGCGGAGAGGCCATCAGCTGCTTCCCGTCACATGGCGGCGGCGCGGGCGGGGACGCGCGGGGCGGGGCGGGGCGGGGGGATAAAGACGGCGCGCGCGGGGGGCGCTGAGGGGAGACCGGGGGCGCGGGCGGGGTGCTGAGGGGAACCCGCGTGGGGAACCCGAGCCGGATGCAAATGGGGGGCTGGGGGAGCCGCGCTGAGGGGAAAGCGGGGCGGGGAGGGAAAAACCGGAGGGGGACAGAAGCCGACTTC
>VBSM01003044.1:7364462-7375538 GCA_008086735.1 Cheirogaleus medius
ATTAATAAAATGTGGTATATGTATACCATGGAGTACTACTCAACTACAAAAAACTCAGGCTCTCCTAAGCACCGATCTCTGCTTCAGATAAGCTTGGCAAGATCCAAATTAATCAATCCTTGGACAAGAATCATCCCATATTCTGATGCACCCAACAATCCCTCTCCCTAGGACTCTAGTTGTGATAAGGTGGAGACACACTGCCAACAGAAGGAGGCTCTGCTGGTGGGTACATACCGGATGGGCCCATGGATCTTTCCTGAGACGCCCTTCCTGGGAAGTTCAGAGTGACAGCCCCATCCCCCAAACCCCAGCTGAATGCTCAGGGGCTCTTAGAAGTTGATACAAACCAGCTTCCTCATTGCCCATGTGCCAACTGGTTCGAATGTTCCCTCAACACTTGCTCGGCCTGAGAAAAATAGACACAGGCAGAGCCTGGCACCATGTACTGTGAAATCTGACTGGGGTCTTTCATGGGCTGACTGTTCAACTCGATCACTCAGCCTATGAGAGATGATATCTTGGAAAAAAGCAGAGTCTGCCAAGATGTGTTCAGAACTCTGCTATCTTCCCCATCCCTCCAGCCTTTCTGCAGGTAAACACAGAGCCGTTCCAGCCCCATACCCTCTTCAACCTGGAGGCAGGAGGGGATGGGCAAGTCGACATAAACAACTGCGCAGCCCCGAACTGCTCTGGACCGAGAGAGTTCTGTACTCTTAGGAGCAGAGACCCAATCCCGATGGCAAGACTCTTCAGCCTCACCTTTAAATGAACAAGTAGCAGCGCAGACTCTGTCATGGGATGAGTGACGCAATCACACTGCGGTGTCCATTCCAGGTAGGCTGTATCACCCCAGATGGAGAGAAAACCTGACTCCCTAGAAGACAGAGGCGCCAGATGCCCACTGACGGATAAGCAGAGGTCCAGGCAGGAAGGAAGGAGAAACCTATCAGCTCTCCTGCAGCCGACTTTGTGCTTCTACAGCCTCTCTGTCCGTGCCCGCGTTCCAAGTCACTTACAGAGAACAAGTTGTCACATCCCGGAATTTCTCCCCCCAGCTTCCACAGCTATGCTAGAATGTTTGCAAACTTTTCTCCTTAAGAGATGAAGGGAAGGCCAGGCGCGGTGGCTCACGCCTGTAATCCTAGCACTCTGGGAGGCCAAGATGGGCGGATCGCTCAAGGTCAGGAGTTCGAAACCAGAGCGAGACCCCATCTCTACTAAAAAAAAATAGAAAGAAATTAATCGGCCAACTAAAACTATATAGAAAAAAATTAGCCGGGCATGGTGGTGCATGCCTGTAGTCCCAGCTACTCGGGAGGCTGAGGCAGAAGGATCACTCGAGCCCAGGAGTTGGAGGTTGCTGTGAGCTAGGCTGATGCCACGGCACTCTAGCCCAGGGAACAGAGTGAGACTCTGTCTCAAAAAAAAAAAAAAAAAAGAGAAGAAGGGAATGTGACCATGTTAGCAACCACGTCAGTGAAAAGATCTGGGCACGTGGGGTCCCCGACCCACAGCAAGGCCTGTAAGTCGATTGTTGGGAGCTAGAGATGCACCGTCCCAGGGGGATCCCATCACCAGCTGAACCAGCGGAGCAAGGTAACACGGACCAGCTGCATACGGTGAACCGAGGGCTGCAGAACTTCATCTCGTTCATTTGTGCTGCAAATCCGTGACTAGGTTCCACCATGACCCCTGATTTCATAGACAATAAAACTAAGATTGGAGGAGTTCAAGGGACTTCTCCAAGGTCACAAAGACAACAGCCAGCAGATTTGAACCCAGGCATCTGGACCTTGGAGTATATATTCTCAGCCACTCAGCAATACCACTGCCACCACCCAACAGCGGCTGGATCAAACCCCATCCATAGTCCCAAATTACCTATGCAAAAATGAGAGCCAAGTTCCAATGAGAGATGCCACGTCCTTCCTGTTGGCCACTGTCTGAGGGGCACAAAGGGGCTCCCAGACGCCCAGGGGGTGTGGGGTTTTGCCCAGGGCCCCTACTGGAATGAGAACAAGGAGCGGGATCCCAGAGGGCTCTGGTGTATGTGAACCAAAGGGCTCACGGTGTCTGCGCCCTATTTTCACAAACAAGCTCTACGCCCATCAGAGACCCCATCTATTTCCAAATGAAGAAGGTTCCACAATACAAATCACATCACAGTAACTCAGACACACAGGGCTTCCCTTCAGAGAGTGCAAAGTGCCACCAGAGTTCATCGACACTTTTAAAAATCTAAGTTCACATTCATCGTAACGAGACCTCACATTTATCTCCCTACAGGGCAATAATGAAATAACCCAATAAACGTAGCCAGTGAGTAATAAACCAGTGTCAGATCAAGTCACCATAAACTGGAGAGTGATGATAAGAACAGTGAGTTGCAATGCCACCTTTCTCCCCTGTGGTCAAGAGACAAGATATTTATTGATGAGATGGATGTGAAGGGATTATTAATTACTACTGGGCAGCTGGACTAAGGGAGACCAGCCAGCACTTGCCATGGGCTCGCAGTGGGGACCAAACAGCCGGGCCGAGATGGGTGACATTTCTGGATACACCCACATTCGTTCCTGGACATTCAGGAATTCACTGATGGCATCTCCAGATACACGAACATTGCGCTCACGGATTCCACAAACTTTGCGAATTGGCAGAAACCTTAGAGTTTCCAAAAATCTGGAACTATCTTCATGGCGTGTTTTTCCTTCATCCCCCTACTTCTGATCCACCAGCAAGTCCTGCTGGTCAACCTCCAAAATATTTTCTGAACCTGTGCATTTTCACCAAAGCCACTATTGTCACCCTGATTCTGGTCACCACCATCTTATGCCTTCAATTGGCTTCCCTGTTTTTATTTGATCAGGTCTTCTCGATACTACACATACACTCTCCATGCGCAAATCAAATGATGCCACACCCCTGCTGGAAGCGCCAGGAGTTCCTCCTACACCCAGAATAAAATCCCAACTCCTGACCAGGGGTCTCAGTTTCCTAGGGCTGCCTTAACAAAACACCCCACACCGGATGGCTTAAAATGACAGAAACTGATTCTCTTACACGTCTGGTGGCCAGAAGTTTGAAACCAAGGTGTCACCTCGGCCGTGCTCCCTCCGAAGCTCTAGGGAAGGATCCTTCCTGGCCTTTTCCCTAGCTTTTGGTGGTGCCATCCATCGCTGGCATTCCTTGGTTTGTAGCTGCCTCGCTCCAATCTCTGCCCCTGTCGCTATATGATGTGCTTCCTGTGTGTCTCTGTCTTCATATGGCATTTCCCTGGTTTCATAAGGAGCAGGGCCCACCCAAGGATCTCATCTTAACCTGTTTATATCCACGAAGACCCTATTTCTAAAGAATAAGGTCATGTTTGTAGGTACCAGAGGTTAGGACTTCAACCTATCTTTTGGGGGGACATAAATTCAACCCGAACCAGCCCTCCCAGCCCCACACGACCTGCCCCCTTGCACACTTCGCCCCCGCCACGCTGGCCTTCTCCCGTCTGTGAACGCACCAGGCTCAACTCGCCTGGCGCCAGTGCTCCCTCTGCCTGGAAGGCTCTCTCCTCTCGTCTTTGCACGACTGCTTTCTAATTACTACTCGGCTTAAATGTCGCCACTGGCAAAAGCTCCTCTCTGACCCCCCCAATTTAAAGTGTTTCAGATAGCTGAACACGTGGATATATATGAAAGAAAAAAATTAAAAAATAAATAAATAAATGTTTCAGAGAATCCCGTCGCCCCATCTCAGTTGTCTGTTTCGTGCCCGTCTCCGATACTGCCTGATGCGTTTGCTTGGTTGTTCCTCACTGTCCCCCGCACCAGGCTGCTCATTCCAGGAGGGCAGGGACTTGTCTCGTTCACGCCAGTGGCCCTGTGTCTAGAACTGTGTCTGGCATCGGGCTCTCAATAAACATATGTTGAATAAAGGAATGCATACATTTTTTATTTTATAGATGAGGAACCGCGGATACAGAGCAGTAAAGTGATCACACAGGTACGTCTATCAAACTACACACCCTGGATCTAGAACACGGATGTCCCTCTAAATATGATCTGTGTCACCGCCACTTACCTCTGCCACCGAAGCAACAAAGGCAGTCAGAGGTAGTACGTGAATGAATGAATGTGGCTGTATTCCAGTTAAGACCTCATTTGTGAACACCAACATTTGCATTTCATATCATTTTCACATCACAAATATTCTTATTTTGATTTTTTTCCAACCATTTAAAAATATAAAAAATATTCATAGCTTTCAGGCTATACAAAAATAGGCAGCAGAGCGGATATGGCCCACAGGCTGTAGTTTGGAAACTTCTGCTCTAAATTGACACGTGTGTATCAGCAGATATGGTAGACTGTTTTAGGAAAGTGCAGTAGCGAGGGCAGCTCGTGCCAAGCCCTGGACTTAGCACGATAGCATAAGAGCACTCACCATACCTCACAAGGCATGCACGGTGTTCCCCAATTAACAAATGAGGAAAACTGAAGCTTAAAGATAATAAGCTACTTACTCAAGGTGACACAGAACTAAGTGATAGCCTTAGGACTGGAATTCAGGCAGTCTGATTTCATTATGTTAATTTTTTTTTTTTTTTTAAGAGATGGGGTCTTGCTATGTTGCGCAAACTGGAGTGCAGTGGGCATCCACGGGCATGATCGTAGCACACCGTAGCCTTGAACTCCTGGACTCAAGCAATCTTCCCACCTCAGCCTCCCGAGTAGCTGGGACTACAGGCAGGGGCCTCTGCACCAAGTTTCATTTATACTGTGCCTTTGTTACATAATAAAATGATATTAACAGCAAGGATGAGACTAATAACCAGCTAAAAATAAAAGCTAACTTAATAATATGCCAGGGTCATCTGAAGCACTTTACAAACTGGTATCCATTCTTCACAGCAATCCCATGAGGCAAGAATGCTTTTCATCCCCATTACAGGTGAGGAAATACAGGTGTAAGAGGTCAGGTCACTCAGCTCCCAAGTGGCAGAGCCCAGAATGGAATCCTGGCCATCTGATGCCAAAGCCCATGCCCCTGACCTTGGCCTCCTCACGACCAAGGCTGTGAGCACCTCCCCAGCCCTAGTCCCCAGCAGCCCCACTTACTGGCCACCTGCAGCCACACGTGGAACCACCGAGTCACATTCAGGATCTCCTGGCAGGTGTAGTTGCCCTCATCTTGTAGGCTCAGCACCTCAATGTGCAGGGAGCTGGCGTTGACCAGAGAGAAGCGGGGCGAGGCTGGCGGGAGGCTAGAATTGGAGGACAGAAGGAACATAGGCTCCGAGGAGTTCCGGTACCAGGTCACCAGGCCCCTCGGTCCCGAGATGTTGCCACAGTACAGGGTAACATTCTCATGCACTTCTCCAATGACGACAGCCTCCAATCCTGTGCAAAGAAACATCAAGCTGTTACTACCTTTCTTGATCTCTGAGCAACCTCCCTTTTTAGACAGTGCCTCTGCATTAGGATTTTTTTTAAAAAATCAGGTGTGTGTTTTTAAGGTACAATAACAGGCTGGGTGCAGAGGCTCACAACTGTAATCCCAGCATTTTGGGAGGCTGAGACGGGAGGATCACTTGAGGCCAGGAGTTTGGGACCAGTGTAGGCAACTTAGCAAGACTCTGTCTCTACAAAAAAATTTAAAAATTAGCTGGACATGGTGGCGTGCGCCTGTAGTCCCAACTATTTGGGAGGCTGAGGCAAGAGAATTTCTTGAGCCCAGGAGTTTGATGTTGCAGTGAGCTATGATGATGCCACTGCACTTCAGCCTGGGTGACAGAGCAAGATGATCTCTTAAAAAAAAAAAAAAAAAGATAAAATGACACATAGAGACTCTTGTGTGTTGGGATTCTTGGCCAGTGATTGATTTTAATGAACTTGTGGCTGGTCACAAACATAACCACAATTCCCGACTCCATCCCAGTTACTGTCCAAGCCCTTCACTGTGTCATTCTGGGGCCATTCCGCTCTTACTGGAGGCTCAGCCATGTGACTTTTTTAGGCCAATGGAATGTGAGCAAATGTGACCCAAGCAGAGGCTTTTAAAGTGCTCATGTATAATCATGAGAGAAATGCAAATCAAAACTACAATGAGATACCACCTCGCACCCATTATAGCAAGTGTGAGTAAGGATCTGGAGACATTAGAACCTTTGTGTGTTGTTGAAAGGAGTGGAAGATGGCGAGGATGCTGTGGAAAACAGTATGGTGGTTCCCCCCAAAATTAAAATAGAACTATCATATGATACAGCAATTCCACTTTTGGATATATACCCAAAAGAATTGAAAGCAGAGTCTCAGAGATATTTGCTCATAGCAGCTCTATTCACAATAGTTAAAACATGGAAGCAACCCAAGTGTTCACTGACAGATGAATGGATTAACAAAATGTGCTACATACACACACTGGAATATTATTCAGCCTTAAAAAGGGAAGAAATTCTGGCACATGCTACAACACGTATGAACCTTGAGGATGCTACGCTAAGCAAAATAAGCCACTCACAAAAAGCAGATGCTGTACGATTCTACTTACAGGCAGTTAGAGTAGTCAAAATCATTGAGACAGAAAGCAGAATGGTGGTTGCAGAGACTGGGGAGGGTGGGAGTTATTTTTTTAACGGGTACAGAGTTCCAGTTTCAGAAGATGAAAAGAGTTCTAGAGATGGATAATGGTGGTGCACAACATTATTACTGTACTGAATACCACTGAACGGTATACTTATAATGGTTAAGAGGGTACATTTTATATTACATATTTTGCCACAGTAAAGAAAAATAGGAAAAAAAGTGCTTGTGTAATTGGACTTAGTCACTTTTATCCTCTTCCATCACCATGAGAAAGACATGCCCAAGTGAGGTTCTAGAAGGAGTACGAAAGCCACACGGTGCTGGTGGGACTGCAAACTAGTGCAACCTCTGTGGAAAGTAGTGTGGAGATACCTCAAAGAACTAGAAGTAGACCCACCATTTGATCCGGCAATCCCACTACTAGGTATTTACCCAAAGTAAAAAAAGACATTTTATAAAAAAGATGCTTGCACTCGAATGTTTATAGCAGCACAATTCACAATTGCAAAGATGTGTAAACAATCCAAGTGCCCGTCAATACATAAGTGGATTAATAACATGTGGTATATGTATACCACGGAGTACTACTCGGCCATAAAAAAGAAAATGGTGACAACCATTTTGTAACAACCTGGATGGAGCTGGAGACCATTCTTCTTGGTGAAGTATTGCAAGAATGGAAAAACAAACACCACATGGACTCAATACTAAATTGGAACTAATCAATCAACACTTATGTGCACATATCGAAGCAAAACTCAAGGGAAATTAAGTAGGTGGGAGGAGGGGGGAGGGAATGAGTAAATTCACACCTAACGGGTACAATACACACTAACTGGGTGAAGGGCACACTTATAACTTTGACTAAACTGTACAAAAGCAAATTATGTAACCAGAACATGCATATTGCCATAAAATTCTGAAATTAAAAAAAACTACATGGTGCAGACCCAAGTTGTCTCAGTCTCTTGTTCCAGCTGAGGGCACTCTGGGTCAGCCGTCAGCCAGCCTGCCCATCCATCTCTCTGTCCCCAGACATGCGCATGAGCCCAGGCAAGATCAGCAGAGCCACCTAACCACCCACCCAGGCCTGTGAGCAATGAGCATGTTGGTTGGTTATAGCATTACTATAGCAATTAATAACCGATGCAGAACCCAAATGGTTTCATTTGCCTAGAAATCCAGAAGAGGTGGAAGAAAGAGGGCTTCGGCTTTGTTCCCACTGCTCTCTCTGACTCTCTCTCTCTCAGGTCAGGTCCAAAGGACCCTGGAGTTAAGGCTGTGCTGGAAGCTCCACGCAAGAACGGGCTGGCAGTATGCCCATGTGCTCCTGCGGGCCAGGGCCTGTGCTAGGCACCGGGGATCCAACAGTGCACAAAACAGAAACCTCCAGGAGTTCACAGTCTAGTGGGGCAAAGAGATAATAAACTGAAAATTACAACGCAATATGATAAACACCAAGATAAGGCCTCAGAGAAAGGGCTCCTAAGTCCAGCTGGGACAAATGTCAGGAAAGAATTCCTCCCGTGAGCTGAACTGAGATCCAGCGGATAAGGAGCACTCAGCCAGGTAAAGGTGAGGATGGGTTCCCAGGCAGAGGGAAAAGCGTGTTCAAAAAGCCCACGTCAGCAACAGCAGCCTTGTTGGAAATGCTAATTATCAAGCCTCCAAAACATCTAAATCGGACACTAGGAAGAGACAGGCAGTAAGCTGTGGTTTAACAAGCCCAGGTGATGCTGATGCCCACTCAAGACTGACAGGTGCTGAGGGGCCACTGAGCTGGCATTAGACTGTCACTAGGGAACAAGAAGCAAACGCAGCCCATTTTTCAGAGAAGTCTCACATTCTCCAGTCCACTCCATAATCGACACCCACATACCAAGAGGCCGCCTGGACAGGACTATAGACAGAACCGGCCAGGGTGCTGAAAATGTTCTAGAGTTAATTAGTAGTGATAGTTTGAATATACTCAAACTACTGAATGGTACACTTTCAAAAGGTGAATTTTATGGTATGTAAATTATATCAGTAAAATGGTTATAAAAAATAAACTGTCCCTTGCTTCTAGGAATCCTTCCCATTTATAAATGAAAGACTAAGAGTTATCTGCATTTGGCCTCTTGTCCGGTTAGAAGGGGCTCCCTTTGAAAGATCTGACGCCAGCCGGGAGCCACAGGATGTTCCAATTCCCTCACATTCTTGGCCTCGCCGCTCTCAAAAGACTTCTGAGCCAGCTCAGGATGGAAAAAAAAATAAAGCAAAAATGCCTAAGCCACTTGCTGAAAGGTGGAGAATGTCATCTAATTCTAGAGATTCCCGAACAGCAAGAAATGCTTAACGATCGCTTTCAAAAGCAGGTAAGGATTATTTTTAAACGATTAGACCTGGGAACCCAGGTTCTCAGGTGGCATTCCCCATGAGGAGAGGAAGATGAACTTTAGAGTTACAGATGCTGCCTGCGTTCCTGAGGCCTGCACGCCTGCCCTTTCCCTGACTCCTCGGCAAAGGAATAAAGGAACAGTGGCTTGGAGAAGCTCCGGTGAAACTTTACTCTTAGAACCTGAGCTAACCTTGTCTTCTCCTCTAAGGCATAGAATGACATGATCACAAAAGAAACCATTTGAAGGCATTTCACTTCTCCTGGCTTTGCTCACTCCATTTTTTTTTTTTTTTTTAACTACTGAAGCTCAAGGTGCCCTTAGAGATCATCTAGTCCAGAGATGTGGCAGCCCTGAGGGCTGGGTTCAGTCCTGGCTCAGTGGAGAAGAGCACAGTCATCGATTAGTGATGTCTGGCACCGAAGCAGAAGGGGCTGTCCTAGAGGATGTACTAGTTCCATGCCTGACAGTCGCATACCTCCTCATTCTACTCTTGAGAAAACTGAGGTTCAGGAAACTTAAGTGATTTGCTCAAATCACAGGGAGATGTGGAATTGTCATTCAGGTCTCAAGTGCTTCAGGTCACGGGGATTTACTCTGGTTTCCCACACCAGGCAGGGTGAGATGAGAAAACATAGTAACAGTCCGTGTGACTAGAAGTCATTCACACGGTGTTCAGAGGGCCCTGTTGTCCCCCAATCTTAAAATCAGAACATGGAACAAAGGCTGGAGTAATAGAAACTCCCTAGATGCCACCCTTATATTATTATTTAAAGAGTTAGAGTTATACCCAAACATTTATGTTTTTCCTAGCAACTTTTCCCCAAAATGCCCTAGTGTTTACAATCTCAGGGACAAGTGGAAGCATGAACTTCATTTGCACTAGAGTGTCAGGAGAAAGACATTTTTCCCCCCTAAGACAACTGCCAACTTGTAAAACAAACAACAAAAATACACCAAGCTCAGGAAGCCACTTGGTACTATACACAAAGGTGAAACAGGCTTGGGCATCAAAATAGCTGGGCATGGCAGTGGAGGCAGGTTTCCTAGGTGTCGAGCAGCAGACAGCCTGAAAGGGTTCATGCCAGCAGGGTGGCTTCAGCCCAGGGTTCTGATGTCCCAGGCCCCTGGTGTTCACAGTGCAGGAAACACAGCACACAGCTGGGGAAAGGGGAATACTTGATAATCACCTTTTAACTTCTGGAGATGACCAACTGGGGACTGTTCTTCCTCCCCTCCTGCCCAGCACAGTGTCACTAAGTCAAATGCCTGGGGAAGCCGGCAGGTAATGTCCATGCCTGAAGAGGGCCAGGGGTAAGTACTACAACAGGGACAGGTGGAACAAACTTGGGGTCACATGCTCTAGGTAAAAGAGGATGACCACTGCTCAGGTTCCAGGCGGGCACATAGGCCCCGTGTTGCCAGACCTTTAGATTTTCCCAGATAAACTGAAAATCTAGATTATGGGAAATTTTACTGTTTTTAAATGACTGCTAAAAACAAAGCAAAATAAAAATTTGTGAGAACCTAACAATTAGGAACTTTTGGCACTTGCTGCTAGGAAGCTCAGGCACCATTTATGACCCATCTCCAGAAATCTGCAAGAGGCGGCCAGCTGGGAACACGGAAAGTAGCACTCCACCTGCATCCCTGTAAACTACACCGCTTCCTGGCTCCCTCCACCCCAGTCTGCTCCCTGCTTGTCACACTCCCTGCACACAGTAGTCATGCATTAGCTGGTAAATTAAATTCAAAAAAATTTTTTTCAGCCTTTTTACATTCTACATATTTTTTGTAAGCAACCTTCTATTTTCTTTTTTTTTAACAAAGCAGAGTATAGATGAAGCGTTTAAGACCTTTTGCCAATCATGTCAAGAATGAGGGGAAGTTTTTTTTGCAAGTCTGAAAGTATTTCACAATAAAAAGCTTTTAAAAAGCGAATGCACAGCTTTGAATGCGCTACTGCGAAGAGGTAGGCTGGCAGGGGGTGCGTAAGGAGAGCCACAGGTTACAGGTGTAAGGCGAGTTCGACCTTAGGCAGGGGGAAGGAGGGTTTGAGCCCCAGCGCAGCACGTAAAACCGAGACGCGAATTTACATCCGACACTTTAAAAAATAAAAA
>VBSM01003044.1:7387014-7397097 GCA_008086735.1 Cheirogaleus medius
CAGGCCTTTTCACAGATGGATTGAGAAGCCTGTGCTTTGGCTGGGGGTGGGGGGTGGGTGTCAGGGATGGGCTCATGAGGCTGTCCTTGGGACTGTGGGCATGGCAGGCATTCATGTCTTGTCTAAGACACAAGGCGAGCCATTCTTCATAAAGATGGCAAAGATTCCAGTGTGAATAATCAGTAATTTGATATTACTAAAGTCTGCAAGATGGAAGCTTCACTGAGGTTTTAGCAGGATTTGAGAGATCTGGTCTCCTTTTTAATGAGCAGTCATCTGCATTAATGATGCAGATGAAACAGATTAATGATTTTAAAAAAGACTCTTTTTCTCTTGCAAGTGAAGAGCACCCAACTTAACAGGCACAGGTCCAAGATGGAATTTGCTGGTTCACGTGCCTAAAAAACCCAAGGCTAGACTTGCTCCATGCTTGGCTCAATCCAGGGGTCAAACAGTGTCATTGTCATTAGGTCTCTCTCCCTACTCCCTGTCCCCTCCAATCTCCCTAAGTGTTTGCTCCGTTCCCGGGTGGCCCCTCCTGCTCTGGTGGCAAGACGGCCACCAGCAACCCCGGGCCCAGAGATTCCGTGGGTCTAACCAAGATTATGGGCGGAGTTCAAATCCATATATTGAAGTCCTAACTCCTGGTATCCCAGAACGTGACTATATTTGGAGATAGGGCCTTAAAAAAAGGTAGTTAAGATAAAATGAAGTTCTGTGGGAGGGCTCTGGTCCAATATGATTTGTGTTTTATGAGGAGAGGAGATTAGAATGCAGAGACATGGGAACAAGACCACACAAAGACGCCAGAAGACGACGGCCATCTATAGGCCAAGGAAAGAGGCCTTGGAAAAAGTCAACACTGCTAACACCTTGATCTCCAATCTCTAGCCTTCAGAATTGCAAGAAGATTAAGTTTCTGATGTTTAAGCCACCCATTCTGCGGTATTTTGTTATGGCAGCCCAGCCGACTGATACAGTCCCAGGACTGAGTCTCGCTGGCCTGCCTCAGTTTACCTGAATGAACATCCCTGAACCAATCAATGGGCAGCCTAAGGTCACACGACCATCCTTGGAGCCCCTAAACCACATGAACTGAGAGGGACAGAGGGGTGGCACCCCAAAAGAAAAAGAGATGCTATTAATTGAAGAGGAATGGATGCTGGTAAAAGCAACAATAGTGTCTACAGTTCTCATTTTTTTTTTTTTTGAGACAGAGTCTCACTCTGTTGCCCAGGCTAGAGTGCCGTGGCATCAGCCTAGCTCACAGCAACCTTAAACCCCTGGGCTCAAGCTATCCTCCTGCCTCAGCCTCCCAAAGTGCTAGGATTACAGGCATGAGCCACCATGCCTGGCCGATAATTCTATTTTTAATTTTTTGTGGAACTAGAATTTACTTATTCTTAAAATTAATTTTCTGCTTAACTCTTTCCAAGAAATATTTTATGCAAAAGATGAAGTGAGAACATAAAGGGTATTTTCAAATATGTTGATATTCACAAAGAGAGAATGCAAAAATCCCAATATAAAAAACCTGACGGCCAGGCAGGGTGGCTCACGTCTGTAATCCTAGCACTCTGGGAGGCCAAGGCAGGTGGATAGCTCAAGGTCAGGAGTTCGAAACCAGCCTGAGCAAGAGCGAGACACCATCTCTACTAAAAAAATAGAAGGAAATTAATTAGCCAACTAAAAATATATAGAAAAAATTAGCCGGCATGGTAGCGCATGCTTGTAGTCTCAGCTACTCGGGAGGCTGAGGCAGGAGGATTGCTTGAGCCCAGGAGTTTGAGGTTGCTGTGAGCTAGGCTGTCGCCATTGCACTCTAGCCTGGGCAACAAAGTGAGACTCTGTTTCAAAAAAAAAAAAAAACCTGACAAGTGGAATCTCACAGACCAATTAGAGGTTAATTTCTAGAACAGTGTCTTGGTCTAGATCCTTGGCCAGTAGCCAGCATCTCAGTCCCCTGGAGTCACAATTCCAAGTCCCTGGCATGACCACAACAACAATTTCCGAACTCAAGCTGTGGCCACAGGACGGAGCTTTATTTTTGTCCACTCCTCCCTTATTAAACACTTTCTCTCACAGAAGCACAATGAGTAAAACTGGAATGAAGCCATTCCCGTGAATAACCACATCAGTGAATTTCCTGCTCCTGACTCAACAAATAAAAAGGACCCGTGGTTTCACAAGCTAGCTCATTTGGGTCTACCCACAGCCAGCACCTACTAAAAGCTCCCGGCCCAGAAAATGCACATGTAGACAAATTACACAGCAGAAAGGCAAGCAGACAGTAGATGTGTGTGAATACACAGAAAATTCCTTTTTCTTTTCATTGTTTTCCCCGCCTCCTTTTTTTTTTTTATTTCAGCATATTATGGGGGTACAAATATTACGGTTATGTATATTGCCCATTCCCCCGCCCCTCAAGGCAGAGCTTCAAGCATGACCATCCCCCAAACGTTGCACATCTCACTCATTATGTTTGTATATACCCATCCCCTCCTCCCCCCTCCCACCTGCCCGACACCCGATAAATGTTATTCCTCTATGTCCACTTAGGTGTTGATCCGTTAATACCAGTTTGCTGGTGAGTACATGTGGTGCTTGTTTTTCCATTCTTGAGATACTTCACTTAGAATGGGTTCCAGCTCTATCCAGGAAAATACGAGAGATGCTATATCACCATTGTTTTTTTCCCCGCCTCCTTTTAATACACGAACAGCGCTTTGAACAGTGCCAGGAACTCCCAAACTCACCCAGAGGTGGGACTTCACCTGAATTTTTAGAGCACTTTTTGGTTTCTGGATAAAGATTAGGGTTTTTGTTGTTGTTGTTTGTTTTGTTTTGTTTTTTGCAGTGGCCCAATCATAGCTCACGATAATCTTGAACTACTGGGCTCTAGCGATCCTCCCGCTTCAGCTTCCCAAATAGTTGGGACTACAGGTGTGCACCACCACGCCCAGCTAATTTTTTGTTTTATCTTTTTTTAAGAGATGAGATCTCACTGCATTGCCCAGGCTGCTCTGGAACTCCTGGCCTCAAGAGATCCTCCGGTCTCCGCCTTCCAGAGCGCTGGGATTACAGGTGTGAACCACCGCCCCCGGCCAAGACCAGGCTTTTTGTAGATATTCGTGGGAGCATCTGGCTACTGTCTTGGGAGCCTTGCCCTTCTCCTGACTCAGAAGGCACCTGGAATGAGCCTCAGTTTACTTATCTCTAAGGTGGGGATAAGAGCATGACCTCCTTTCGTAGGGTTGGGGATTGTCAGGACCTGGAACGTGGCCGTGGTTAACGAGCAGCAAATGGTAGCTGTCCTCAGTGCAGCACGCTGACCTGCACACAGTAGGCGCTCAGTAAATTTGGCCTGGTTGGTTCCAGCCCTCGTTTGGAGCGAGAGGCACCAGCTCACTCTCCGCAGTGGGGAGAACAGCCCAGGGCTGGTAGAGACAGAGAAAGGCAGCAAGAGGGGGGAGATCAAGATCATGTGGTGGTCGCTCCCAGGCACTCCATGAGCTTCTGTCACCTTATCTGTAAGACAAGGAGAACAGAGAATACCTCTGCCTTCTTGGCCCATCTGCACTCCACCGGCACTCCATGGTGTCGTTCCCATCTGTTAAATTTCCAGTGGGCTTCTGAGCTTAGTCCCAGAGCAAGTCCCAGAGCTTGGAGCAATCTTCAGAAATCTTTCTTTCTGAGCATTTCCAATAAAAGTGCAGCCATCTCTTCGGACAAGTAATTATCTTTTTTAGCACATGGGTTGTGGGATGGTATCCTATTATCTCGAGCATTTAATGAGAGCCATTTAATATAAACAGTGGGAGAAAAGGTGCTCTCATTTTCCCAACTGCTGCTAATTAAGGGGGAACCAGAATCACAGGCAAAATGGCCTTTTCGGAATGTGAGATTTTATCAGAAAGTGAAGCTTTACTGACCTGAACTTGAAACCAACCAGATGATTTTTTTTTTAATTCACTTATTTTCTTATAATAATATCATATACCAACTGTGTTAGGTGCTGTTTTAGGTGCTGGGAATGTGGCCAGTGCAGAAGAGAGATGACCCTCCTCGAGTTTATATTCAAGTCGGGTGGTGGTGTGGTTCGGATGATAAATTAGGAATCCCAAATGTTCTGAATGTTAGGAAAGAGGAAGGACAGGATGAGTGTGGAGGCAGAGAACAGGGCATTTCCCCCAGGCCTGATGGGTGACAGAAGGTGCAAGTGCAGTTTAAGAAAAGCGAAGGTAGTGAGGGTTGGGGGTATGAAGGAAAAATGCTCCAGGAAGTGGGAACAGCATGTGTAAAGGTCCAGAGGTAGGCAGACAAGTTGGAACTGAAATAAACTGGGAGTGTTTGAAGAGAAGAATGCAGAGGGAGGCAGGGATGTGGGAAGAGTCTGCAGGGGCTTGTTAAGAGTCAGAACTTCATCTGGAGGCAACAGGGAGCCACAGAGGACTTTAGGGTGAAGTGGGGGGGCAGGGAGTGATGTGTGGACTCACTTGATTTACATCTGAGAAAGATCTGGAGGATGGGCTAGAAGGGAGGAAGACCAGAGGTAGTCAAGGTGAGTGATATCAGGTGCCCTCATAGGGAGGGGACAGTCGCAGGGGGGAGAAGCAGACCCACTGAGGGGCATTGAGGAGGTTGAATTTGTAGGCCTGGTGACCAACTGCCTGTTGGGGCAGAGAAGGGGTAAGAATGGTAGCAGGAGCAGAAACATCTGGAATTTCTTTCCACCTTTCCAAAGGAGTTAGCATCCATCACCTGCCTTCTCACGGCACTATCCCTGCCCTAAGCCTGAATGTGACTTTCCTGAAGTCACATGCGGAGTTAGCTGTTAGCTGTAGGTTTTGTTCAGGTTATTCCCTGATGCCAACTCACAGCCTGAGCCTGACTTCTCTCCCTGGTGCTTTTGTAATTTTTTTTTAGAGAGGGTTTTCACTATGTTGTTCAGGCTAGCTTTAAATTCCTGGGCTCAAATGATCCTTTGGAATAGCCGAGAATACAGGCACCTGCCACCACACCCAGCTGTAATTTTCAGTTTACTCAATGCCATTTGATTATTGCCTCTCCACTGCTAGACTGTATGCTCCATGAGAGTGGAAACTGTTTCTCCTTTTGCTCACAAGATTCTCAAATGCATTCATAAAAGAAAGAACCAATAATCCTATCAGTCCTCTGTGGTTGAAGGCATTGCTTCCAGTCTGGACTCTGGACACTTAACCTGCTGTGATTCATCCCCTTAAAATACATAGTCTTTGACCTAATAAAGTAATAAAAGCCCCATTCCAAGGCTGGGCTGGAGTACAGTGGTGCCATCACAGCTCACTGCAAGCTTGAACTCCTGGGCTCAAGCAATTCTCCTGCCTCGGCCTCCTGAGTAGCTGGGACTACAGGCGTGTGCCACCACTCTCAGACCACCAAACGTTTCAAGATATATGTATAAAGGTGTTCATTTTAGTGGGTTTGTAAAAGGGAAAAAACCAAAACAGTAAATCTCCAATATCAAGAGGTTTGTTGAATAAACTATGGTGCATCTAGAGCAGAACAAGCCATTAAAATATTGAAGATTTATTTTTGATATGGGTATTTTATAATGGTAGGGTAAAACGTAATTTTTTTGGTGAATAAACGGAACAAAATCATGTATATTCATATTATTTTTTCCACTGGAAAGATATACCCTAAATTATTACCGACGTTTATATCTAACTACTGTAATAGAAGGGATTTTCGCTTCCTTAGGTCGTTTTCTTTGAATTTTCTACAATGAACTTGTATTATTTCCTACCAAGAATTGAAAACAGACAACTTTTTATTCCATGGCAGGAGTTAGCAATGCCAAAGGCTTTCCTGGGGTCAAATCAGATAAGAACTATTAAATAATGCTCATTATATTCAACAAAAAGAAACCATTTGGTGGCCACAGAGAGAGCAGTTTGGTTAGGAATAATAATTACAGTTTGGAAAATTTCTCCCCAAAACAGTCATTTCTCAGGAATCTTGTGAAGACTAAGAAGTGGATGAGGGAATCATACATATGTGTAAATATATTTGTCCGTGGAGAAAATGCCAGAAAGTTCGCACAGGCGCTCTCACCAGATTACCAAAACAACACGTGAGCACGCGCGAAAAAACAGGGACGCGAGGGGCATTGGACCCGTGTTAAGTGCAAGAGAAAAGCAAGGCCTTAGGGTTTCTGAATTGAGAAAGTGGAGCAAAGAATCATGCAAAGAGGTAAGGAAGCCAAAAAGCAATCACAGAGAGTGCAATTACACCCCTTGAAACACGCTCTTGCAGACCAAGCCACGGTCGGTCGGCTGCAGCGCGCAGCGGGTTGCATTGACCCGGGAGTGCGTGGCGCCCCGCGCTGCCCGGCTCGACCAATCAGGGGGCGCCGGGAGATGGGCGGGCGGGTGGACGGCGGTGGGTGCGCATGCGCAAGCGCTCGCGTGGTCGCTGGGCCTGAACAGCCTCCGGTCAGTTTGCGAATCGCTCGGGGTCCCCGCTGCTGCTGCTGCTGCTGTTGCTGCAGCCGCCCCCAGCGCCTGGCCTTCCGCGGCACTCCCGGCTGCTCGCCCCGCTCGGCCTCGCCATGCCCGTGGACCTCAGCAAGTGGTCTGGGTCCCTGAGCCTGCAGGAAGTGGACGAGCGCCCGCAGCACCCGCTGCAGGTCACCTACTCCGGGGCGGCGGTGGACGAGCTGGGCAAAGTGCTGACACCCACCCAGGTACCTCCGGGCGGCGGCCGTGCAGCGACCCGCGGCTGGGAGGGAAGCCTCTGCGGGTCGCCTGCGGGGGGCCCCGGCGGAGACGGGGCGGGTGGCGGGGGACGTTCCAGCAGCCCCCGAGGGCAGGGGCCGCGGAGTCCACGTCGCAGGTCTGCGGGCCTCCCCGAGCATCGGGAACCCGGCCTGGGGCGGGGCGGGCCTGGCTCCGCTTGCGGGAGAAATCGACCCACTTTCGCGGGGCTTGGAGACCCAGGGAAGGGGCCTAGGCCGGAAACAGCCGGGACCCGGGGACAGGGCTGGGGAGGGGGCCGTGCCCGGGTAGGGGTAGGCTGTGGTCGCTCGGACGCCCCCGAGCCTCCGCTGGGGTCTCAGCATTTTAGGCCTCATTTTGGAGACTAAACGCCCCACCCGAGACCCCGTGACGCATTATGTAACTGGCATCGCGCGGCGATCTCGCCTTTGTTCAGAGGTCAGGGGCGTCCAGCCACCGAGGGCGAGTGCGCTGTGCAGCTGGAGGCCTGCGGGCAACGCCCACGCCTGTGGCCGCTGAGAGTGGAGAAAGTAGATTTCCCGACACCACTGCTCCTTGTTGGCTAGGAAACTCCTGGCAACGGTGTGAAAAAACTTCCCTGACTGTTCGGTGCTTTGGATGTTTCCAGAGTTTGTTTCCAAACATCCTGCCAGCCCCTCAGCACCTTGGCTTTCTCATTTTTTGTGCATTTTTAAATGTCCAGTTAATGCAGATTTTTCACTTAGCAGGCCCCAAGTAACCTGCTGGTCACCAAATCCAGAGACCCTGTCAGTTCCAGACAATGAGAGGTTGGAATCCTAGCCACACATCTTTCTGTTAATGACTTTCTGGGGTACTAGCCCCATACATTGTTGGGACTAAAGTAAATAATGTATATAAAACTTAAGCTCCTGGCTGGGCGCGGTGGCTCATGCCTGTAATCCTAGCACTCTGGGAGGCCAAGGTGGGCGGATCGCTCAAGGTCAGGAGTTCGAAACCAGCCTGAGAGAGACCCGTCTCTACTAAAAATAGAAAGAAATTAGTTGGCCAACTAAAAATATATACAGAAAAAATTAGCCGGGCATGGTGGCGCATGCCTGTAATCCCAGCTACTCGGGAGGCTGAGGCAGGAGGATCGCTTGAGCCCAGGAGATTGAGGTTGCTGTGAGCTAGGCTGATGCCACGGCACTCACTCTAGCCTAGGCAGCAAAGTGAGACTCTGTCTCAAAAAAAAAAAAAAACTTAAGCTCCTGACTCTTGTAGCATATATGCAGGGTAACTTTTATTAATAATCTATTCTGTTTTACCTTGGAGGAGACTGAGGCTATTGAAAGAGTGTTGGTTTCTTCAGCATTTCTGACCTTTCAGTTCCAAACTGGTTCCTTCCTTCAGGTTCAGAGCAGACCCACCAGCATTACGTGGGATGGTCTTGATCCAGGTAAACTCTACACCTTGGTTCTGACTGACCCGGACGCTCCCAGCAGGAAGGATCCCAAATACAGGTGAGTTAGGGAAAGGTGGAGGAGAGCACATAGTGCAAGCATAACTTACCTGGTTAAGTCCCTTGCTAGACGTGGAGAAGTGGATCTGGTTTGGGATGTCCAAGCCCATGCTTCAGCTAGAATGTGCATTTTCCTGCCCTTTTTTTCCTCTAGAGCAGGAGTCTATAAACTACACCTGAGAGCCAGGTCCACCTGTGTCCTGTTTTTGTACAGCCCCATGAGCTAAGAATGGTTTTTACATTTTTAAATGATTGGGAAAAAATGGAAATAAGAAGAATACTTTGTGACATGGGAAAATTATATGAAATTTAAATTCCAGTAGCTGTAAATAACGTTATATTGGAACTCAGCCACGGTGACTTATTTATGTCTCCTCTGTGGCTGCTTTCACGCTGCTACGGGAAAGTTGAGCAGTTGCAACAGAGGCAGTATGGCCCATAAAGCCTAAAACATTTACTCTCTGGCCTTTTGCAGAAAGTTTGCTGACTCCTGCCCTAGAAAATGTCAGTGGGAGGGTGGGGCTGGGTTCCCTCTTCTGCAGACAGACGAGCTTTGCTCTGACCAAGAAACCAGGGCCCGTCTGTCTCGTTCATTGCTGTATTTTGGCACCGAGTGTGTGCTCGATGCACATTTGCTGGCCGTGCAGTGAATGCACGCTAATCTCCTGTAGTGCTGACAGTCCCGTGTTCTTCCACGCAGGGAATGGCACCATTTTCTGGTGGTCAACATGAAGGGCAACAACATCAGCAGTGGCACAGTCCTCTCTGATTATGTGGGCTCGGGGCCGCCCAAGGGCACAGGTCAGTAAACCTTGCATTTGGTGGGAGGCAGGAGGGAGCTCAGGCGCACATCAGGATTGGCCCAAAGTGTTTTTCTTTTATTTATGAGAGTCCTTACCTTCCTGGAGATAGAAAGCAGCTCAGCTCACGTCCAGGGCAGTTGCCTTCCAGAGCATATTCAGACCTGCGGGAGCGTCAGGTGGCTAGAATCTTGGGTTCTGGACAGACGGACCCTCTGCGTAGAATTGCATCTCAGCCCCTAGGCCTTTAGCAAGGAGGGAAGTCAGTGAGAAGGAAGCAATGTTGCAGAATGCTTAGAATGGCTTTCTGGGGGGCTGCACATGGGTTGAACACAGTTAAGTCACATCAGGTCTATATCCTGCCTTTGCCCCGTATAATCTTTGAGTTTTTAATTCCTCTTAAAAGTGTCAGAAATGATCATAGCTTCCAAATTAATTATAAAAAAATAGCCTTGCATTTCTCTTTATAGCTCCCTCTTTCTCAAAAAATCTACTTTGGTATATTGAAAAGATTTGGAAGGCTTTGGTAGAACTATATTGAAGATACACTGTATTGTATCCTGTTATATATATGTAAAATGTATGTAGATATATAAAGAGACTACTGTATTGAAACTCTCCAAGTTGGATAAATGCTGCCTAAGCTGGCGGTAGGAGATGCGTTATTATTGCTTTTGTGCATTACAGGATGTTTCCATTTGCTGGAACAAGGAGGCAGTAGTAGCAGGTGGAGCGTGGCAGAATACTAGCTTTTGTACACAGTGTCCAGCCATGAGTTGGTACCAAGAGGTACAAGAAGGGCCCTGACAAGGACAGCTGCTCATGGGCTCCTGTTTTATCAGTAGATTTAGAAGCTTCATGTGGCTTCAAGCCCTCTCAGTGCATTCATAACAGGAAGATAAAGGGACAGGTTTCTCAGGGATCTATTAAGTTCTCTAGGGCAGTTATAAAATTAGGCAGTTTAATTATGGGAAGTGTACACATGAGAATAAACCTATTCTCTCGAGTAGGAGCTTTGTTCTCATTAAAAAAAAAAAGCCTTAGC
>VBSM01003044.1:7407550-7450627 GCA_008086735.1 Cheirogaleus medius
TTTGTAAATGGCAAAAAAATTTAATCTCATCTATAGTCCTCCTTAGGAAAATCTAATGTAACCAAATTCCCAAATCCCATTCTGAGGCTCTCCATGTCAAAAGTTTCAATCTCTCGCTCTTGCCTTTCCAGTAGGTACTTTATTCTCTCGCTGCGTTCCTTCTGAAGGGCAGCCAGCTCCTCTTCAATCTGCAATAAGCACAACGAGCGGTTCTTAATGGAGAGCGTCTCCCAACAGGCACCCGCGTGCACACACACACACATGCACACACACGCAGGAACTAAGAGTGACCTAGAATGAGGAAGGCCAGGCCAGGAGAGTCCTGAGATAAACATATCTAATTCATTATATTTAAAACTTGCTCACAAGAATAAAAATGTTGGGGGCCCACCTGGGGCTGGCAATGCCATTCTAGCAAGCCAAGCAGCTCGGCTGATCTAGGTCAGTGTCCTGTCTTAGCAGGAGACGGCTCAGGAGGAGCTAAAAGACACTCAAGCACAATTAGGCTGTGCTGCTTTCCCATAGAGAGCCAAATGCCTCCTGGGTCATTAGTAATTTAGTTCTGGAACAGGAGCTGGGAAAATAGTCTGTTACATTGGTGTCAGGGAACTACTAGGAGAAAGTGCAAATAACTGGTTAAGCAAACAAATGCTTAACAGCTTTGAGATGCTTTATGAAAACTTTCCTACTGCATATTCCTCAGAATATCCAAAGCAATGAATATTTCAACTGGGATAATATTTATTATGCATGGAAATATCCACCTATCTTCATTTTAATTTTTAAAAAGGTGCCCTGCTGGTGATTTCTCTTG
The DNA here is from genome assembly GCA_008086735.1 of Cheirogaleus medius. Lineage (NCBI taxonomy): Eukaryota > Metazoa > Chordata > Mammalia > Primates > Cheirogaleidae > Cheirogaleus > Cheirogaleus medius. The sequence goes on from VBSM01003044.1 coordinate 7,408,365, forward strand.
GTTTAAAAATACCCAAAAGGCTGGGTGCAGTGGCTCATGCCTGTAATCCTAGCACTCTGGGGGGCCACAGCGGGCAGATCGTTTTGAGCTCAGGAGTTCGAGACCAGCCTGAGCAAGAGCGAGACCCTGTCTCTACTAAAAAAAAAATAGAAAGAAATTAGCTGGACAACTAAAAATATACAGAAAAACTTAGCCGGGCCTGGTGGCGCATGCCTGTAGTCCCAGCTACTTGGGAGACTTAGGCAGGAGGATCACTTGAGCCCAGGAGTTTGAGGTTGCTGTGAGCTAGGCTGACCCCACGGCACTCTAGCCCGGGCAACAGAGTGAGACTTTGTCTCTAAATAAATAAATAAAAATAAAACAAAATAAAAAATAGCCAAAAAGCCAAATCTGCATTTGGCTTCCTCGTGCCGTGTGGCAGCCATGCTATCAGCTCACTGTACCTTTCACATGTTGTATCGCCACCCCTCCCCGCCAGCAACCCATGCCATTCCTCTGGCTGTGAAGGTTGAGGGTTTCCTAGCAGAGTAGCAGAAAGGCTTAGGATGTAGGGTCAGAATTATGAAAGTAACTTAACCATTTTGAGCCTCAGTGCCTTGGCCTATAGAACGGGGGCACAGTGCCTACCTCTCAGGGGTATCAGGAGCATAAAGCAGGTAGTAAATGAAAAGTGCCTAGTTTAATCCCCCTCTAACTACAGAGGGGTCCATAAATGGCAGGCCCCTTGGCTGCATCCCCCCACCCCAGCTGAATGGGATCCCCAGTAACGCTCTCGTACCTTCTGCTCAAGATGTGCTCTGCGCAGAGACACCCTCTGCTCTAGCTTCTGGAGCTCACGTTCATGTTGTGCCTCCGTTTGCATCTTGATTTTGCTCTGGTAGGCATTGAGAAGCTCCATTTCCTGCTGGAGCTGTAGCCTCAAGGCCTGGCATTCTGCTTCTTGAGCCTCATCTAGCCGTAACTGTGGGCACAGAAGACACACACTGTAATGTACCCCTCACTTACAGCCACTGGTGACCACTGGAAGAGGCTTCCTTCTTTGGATTGAAAATGGGTCCCTTCAAAAAAGCATATGACCTGGGTACATTCAGAATTAGGAATCAAAAACAGTAAAGTCTGTCCAATGGGCTACAAAGTACTAAAAACACAGTATTTTCAGTATGGTCTGAAAGCACAGCAGCCGGTGTCAGGAAGTCTACACACGCCAGGGATTAAGCCCCATGGGCTTTGGAGGTAGACTCCTGAGACTGTTGGAAGGATTAAATGAAAGAATTCAAGGGGGGAGGAGGGTGTGGGCAATTTACATAACCGTAATATTTGTACCCCCATAATATGCTGAAATAAAAAAAAAATTAAAAAAAAAAAAGAATTCATATAAAAATCCTTGGTATAGTTCTCAATGCATACTAAGTGTCTAATAAACAGTAGCTGTTATCATTATTTTGGTTTTGACTAGACCATTTCCTTATTTAGACATCTATAGCCCTAAAACCATTTAGATACGCTTAGCTCTAAAAAAAGGAATCCAACATCCATAAAACTTGAGGAATATACCTCAGTACTATTATGCTGTTAGTGGTAATGTTGGCCCCCGTTGTTGGCTATACAAGTTATCCTGTTAGCAAGCCGATTCAAAACTCAAGTGGTTCAAAATCTCTTTGCCATAGATGGTAGGTAGCTGAACTTTGTCTTATATACCAAGATACCCAGATCCTGTGTGGGGAGTGGACCAAGCCAACCAGCAGAAATGCCAACCTTTCAACTGGCACAGTTGAAGGTTTTGGGCCATTAGCAGTACTATGTTTAGGGAGGATGACCCCCTTATCCCAGGCTTGGTTTTGTCCAGATTTAGCAGGCCCTCAGTTTGACTAAGAACTATGAGATTAGAACCCTTGAATCAGACAGTTCTGTCTACTCAGAGTTTATCTGCATGTTTCCATATAGACCCCTTTGCCAAAATACTTACTCTCCACCTTATGTACAACTTGTGACAATTAATATATCTCGATATCTTGATTGAGAAATGACTTTTTGAGATGTTATTTAGTTTTAGAAAGTTATTTGCATAGTTTCTTCTTTAGTACTTCTAGAGAAACATACTATAGAGATTAAAGGAACATAATGTAAATTATGTAATCATATTTCCAAGGCACCGTCTAATAATTAATCTTAACCAGCTTTTGTTAAAACCCACTAAAGAGGATAGCTCTCTTCTCATTTTCCCAATGAGAAATGAAGGGAGAAGATGTGCTAGATACAGTAAACAGTTGATCTGCAGCGAGAACAGCCTCACAGGTAAATGCCAAAGGATTTACTGGCTCCCAACAGGATTGTTATTGATTCCCTCTAGACACGGGAGGTTCCTTACCAATAAAGGAAATGAAAGTGCTGTTCTTTTCTACTTGTCTGCATTAGTTGCTATAAGCCCTGGCCAAGTGGGTGAGAGGTTCATCCTATGGTCAGTTTAGACCATTGGAAAGTTTCCATTTTCTTTTATTTCTGGCATTCTATTATATTATCAGTAACTATGTTGTTCTGTACCAGCGATGACTCCAAAGGCCCAGTGCTAGAAATCAGAGGCTATTCCAGTATTTGGAATTCATCACCAAAGGTCACACATACCAAACCCATTAAAAAGTTTTATAAGCGTATAGGTAAATATCATGTCTGTTTTCTAAAAGTGGCTTAACTGCAGAAAAAGATGTAACGGAGGCAGTATAATGTAGTAGTGGCCAAGCATATAGGCTTACAGGCTTCCTCCAAAATGGGCTCAAATCCTAGCTCCACCACTAATTCGTTATGTGACTCACTCCCTTCCCCTGAGCCAGGGGTTGGCACACCACAGCCCACAGGCCAAATGCGGCCTGCTACCTGTTTTTACAAATAAAGTTTTATTGGACAAAGATACACTCATTCATCTACGTATTACCTACAGCTGCTTTTGCACTACAATACCAAAGCTGAGTAGTTGTGACCCAGCCCCTGTGGTCCACAAAGCCTAATTACTATCTACCCCTTTCCAGAAAATGTCTGCCAACTGCTGCCCTAAGCAAGTGGCTTTACTTCAGTAAACCTCAATTTCCTCACAGGTAAATTAGGGTTGAAACAGTAACTTCAAAGGGATTTTACAAAAGCGAAATGTGATAACGCCTATAAAATACTTAAAACTGTACCTGGCAAGTGGTAAGCAGTCAGTAAATGATCATAGATCACAGATCAGCTGTAATGATCATATTTTTATCTTCTCCCTGTCTCAGAAGAAAGGGCATTTTTCTCCTTTTATTCAAGGGCAGTCATTAACCTATATTCCTGACCTTGTTCTCTACTATCTTATATAACAAGCATTTATTGCTGTGTGCCAGGCACTGTAGCAGATACTGAGAACACCAGATTAACAAGACAAAAGCCCTATCAACCTCTCTGTCCCTATCAACTCTCTCTTCTTCTCCTTACCTTTAGCCTCTCTCTGTACTCCCCTTCGTGCATTCTGATCCTGCCTGTCTACTTCTGTTGCTCACAGCAAAGTTACCGATGACCACCCTGAAGTGGTCCCTATGTTACCTGACCTCCCAGCAGCATGTGGTACTGCTGATGGCCCCTTTCTCCTTGAACTCTTTCTCTCGTCTTCTGAGATACCACAACCTCTTGGTTTTTGCCTTTCCCTCTGGCTATTCCTTTTCCAGCTAGTCCCTATCTACTTGGCCCTTAAACGTGGGGGTCCCTGAGGGCTTTGTCCTGGGTCCTCTTCTTCCTCTAACCTCTCTTCCTACGGTAGCTCATCTATTCCAAAAGCCTCAATTACCACCTACATATCTGAAAATGACTCCTACTTCTATACCTCTACTTCAGACCTCCCTTTTATTCAGTCTACTAGTGACATCTTCACCTGGGTGTTTCCCAGGCCCTCACACTCAACTCGACTAATATTAAACCATCACCTTTCCTTTCCTGCTCCCCAACCTGCTCCACTTCCTTTTTTACCACATGGGTAAGTGACACCATCTACCATTTTACTCAAACCAGAGACTGGGAGTCATCCTGAATATCTGATTCTCCACGCTCAATCTGTCACTAAGTGCTCTCAATTCTACCTCCTGCCAAACTTGGTTACTTCCCTCTTCATCCTGACCGCCCTCTCTCTGGTCTGGCCACTGCTCCCTCATGCCCAGGGTACAAGCAACTTCATATTTCATCTCCTCCCATTCTCTCTTCCCATCTCCCAGGCCATCCTCCCCACTTGACCAGAGTGATCCTTCAAAAACACAAAACCTGATGTCACGCTGCTGCTTTAACGCCCTCTAATGGCTTCCCATTGTTTTTAGGACCAAGACAAAAGTTTTGCAAAGACCGGCAGGCCCCTGATGATCTAGCCTGTCTACCCCTCTGTCTTGTTCCCACATTAGTCACCCCCCAGTCCTCTATATTCCACACGCGATGGGTTTCTGAGAGTTCTTCAGAAGGGCCACTGTTTTCCTCGTCTTTACACATGTGGTTCCTCAACCTACATCGTGTGTCAGAGAGGCTTTTCCCGACTCTCCAAACCAGGCGAGTTCTCTTGTTTTACTCTCTGTTGGCACTTTGCACTTGCTCTGCCATTATGTGGAATAGACTCTCTGTTTCCTCCACTCTACAAACTCCATGAAGACATGATCCATGACTGTCTTATTCAGCACTGTATCCCCGGATGCCTGGGGCACCGTGCAGGCACTCAGTACTCACTGGATGGACAGATGGACGGGCGAATACGCTAGCTTTCGTCCTCAGCCTGAGAACATGTTAGGATTCTCCCAACTAATAGAAATCTTCCTTTAACTGTCTCCCCTTGCTACAGCTTTCATTCTCTTCTCCCTCACCGAGGAGGATCTGGGAATGGCAGTCTCACTTTATAACCACTCTCCATGCTCTATAATGTCTCCCATTCCCACCATTCTACCGATTGTATGTGACAAGCAGTGGACAAATCCACTGCTAGATCCAATGAACAGCTCAAAGTTTATTACTCTGACTGGTCTCTGCAACATTTGGAGTCATCAGTTAGAAACTTTTACTCCGGCTTCTGTGGCATGATCTCTTCTGGTCCCCTCCTGTGTCTTTGATTAGTCATCTTTGGTCTCCTTCTACTCGGCCCTCAAATGTTGGTGTCCACCAGACTCTGTCCTCAGTCCTCTTCCTCTCTGATACTATCTCCTGTCTCTCGCAGACCTCACCTATTCCCAACAGCCACTGTGGCCCCCGTGTAACAGTGAAGTCTAACTCTTTGTCTTTAATTCTGACATCCCTCCTGAATTATGGATTTTCACATCTGGACCTCTACCTGGATACCCACGCAGCTCAGATACCATGTCTACAACTTAGTCAATTACCTTCCCAGACGTCCAGACTCACCCCTCCTTTTATCTTTCTGTCTTGGTAAAATACTGACCTATTCCACTCTCTTGTCAAACCTACCTCTCAAATTGGCCACTGAGTTCTTCCTATTCTACCTCCTAAATATCTCTCAAATCCTTCCCCTCTTCACCATCATTTTCCCCCCTGACTATTACAATAGCTTCCTAACAGGTCTCTTTACCTATACTGCCAAGGTCTTTGTACAATGCAAATCTGATCCTGCTACCTTGCTTCTTAAAATGGGCTTCAATAGTTCCTCACTGTTTAACAGATAATGTCCAAACTCCCGGCTTCTGGGGCTCTGACCCCCGACTACCCGCCTGCTCTCCCTAACCTCGCATTCATACTCCTGCCGTAGCAGTTACTCGCTGCTGCTCAAACGCGCCATCCTCTTTCAGGCCTTTGAGTCTTTGCATACACCATATCCTCTGCCAGGAATAACTTTTTCTCTTTTGCCTGTTTGGTCAACTATTACTCTTTAGGACTCATCTCCTTGTGAAATCCTCACTGAATTACCAGGCAAGCTCCCATCCCTAGCTTACCAAGACTTCTATGACCTCTCCATCTTAGATTCTCACAATCTTCCTCCCTGAACTTTGGGATCACACCAAGTTCTTTCAGTCCCCGTGTGCACATTTGCCATCATTTGGACTTTTGCGCATGTAGGTCCCATTTTCAAGGAACCTATTTGCATCACTGGATTCCTTTAAGCCTCTTGGCTCCCTCTGGGAAGCTTTCCCTAGACCAGATCAGTTGTTCCTACTTGTCCTCTCATAGCCCCCGGCGCCTCCCACTTTGAATCTCTTACTGTGCTTTGTTATTATTGCTTAATTATCTGACTTCCTGGCTTGTCTGACAAAAGTGTGAGGACAGAGACCAATTGTCTCTCTAGCTCATCCTCTCTGGGCCCAGCAGAATGCTGAACACAGATGCTCAGAAGAGTTTATTGAATGAACGTGTCTGTGTATCTGCCTTCCTCACTTCACTGTGAGCTCCTTAAGGGCAAGGACTGTGTCGTATTCATTTGTGCCTGACATTAGTTGGGGGGGAGGGTGGTCGTAAATCTTTGATGTGTGAACACATGATATCATATGCGGTATCTATCACATCTTGCCCTCCAAGTCCCTATGTGCCACAGGTCTGATTTAGCACGACATTCCTTGAGTTCCATCTTATAAGATGCACTCCAGCAAGTATCCACATGGGCGCGTGGCTTTATTCGGCGGCGTCATTTCCTCAGTTCCTCGGGCAGAAAAACACCAATATCCTAAATGTGTGCAAGAATCATCTTGGGAACAAAAGGCTGGATCTTGGATTCTTGATTCCCAAAGCTCTCGAAGCCGTGGCACCAAACCTAACCACTTACCGCTTGAGAGGCCATCATTTCATTTATACTCTGTTCATACTGCTCTGCCAAAATGGCAAGTTTTCTTGTCTGCTCATCTTTCAGTGTCTTTAAGATTGTTTTGTGCTCATTCTTTGGAGTAACTTCCAACTGGTGATTCTTGAGTGCTTTATACTGTTTGGTCTGTACTTTGCAAGTGTCCTGAAACTGTTTTTTAATTTGCATTTCCATGGCCTGTGTAGAAAAAGTGACAAAGGAAACATAAAGACACATGAGTAAATACAGGAAGCCTCTCGCTATGATGATACAATTACAAGTGCTGGGACCATCTGTTTTTGGGTGCAGGGACCCACATTGCTCATCAGTAAAAATGAAAATGCAACAGACAAGAGTTAACACTACCAATACTTTTGGTTTTACAATGAATGAGTAGAAGTAATTTTGAATTTACAAATGGCTTCAAGGAAGAACATGGACTGTTACAAGGGGATGACAACTCTGAGCAGATTGTGGCATATTATGAAGCTTGTTAGCTTGTTAAAGGGCTGGCAACTATTTTTGTGGTTTTCTCATCGGAGACTTCAGTGTTTTCTATTGTTTGTTGTTTTTTCCCCATTCATTCATTTATTTATTTTTTCCATTTCTCTCTGTTTTCAAGTGAGAAAGGGGATGGCATGAGATAAGCCAGCTCTCACTGCTCTGGCTTATGGCATTTTCTTATCAATTCAATAAAGGAGAACATCTGGATAGCATTTCACATCCCTAACCCATTTCCACTGGGTTTTAGCATAAACTGAAAAGGAAAGTGATTTTATATATTTTTTTTCTCCACTAAGAGGTTGTGCTTGCATATAGCAATGTCAAATATGCATTTTGGCAAGGAGAAGGTGTATTATTTTAAGCCCAGAAGGCATTCCATCAGGATGCCCCATAGTCACATGTGCATTTCGTGAATACTCTGAGGACTTATGTGACTAGTCAGCTTAGGGTTTGGCTGGAAGAGATGCATGGCCAGTGTGATTGAGGTTGGCCTCATATGTGTGCCAACACTGACAATGTCCTCCCTGACATATAGCAGTGGCTTAGTACATACAGCTTGTTAACTAGTAGGCAGCTAAAATTAGCTGGAGGCAGGTAAGGCCTCCAGCACATCACTAGTGCAGGCATAGTACATGCCTGGCATGTATAGATTCCTTCCTGACTCCCAGGGCCATGACAGACATCACTAATCAATCACACTCTTTCCTACTGAGCTTGGATGTGGCTTTAGGGTCTTTTTCAAGGCAGCAGTATTCAAGGTAGTTAATACCAATTTAACTTTCTCATTTCCTGGGATCAGATCCATGAATCGCTATTAGTTCAACTTTGAAGAGGGCAAGTCATGAAACGCTTAGAGAAATTGGATACCAAGACGAATTGAGAGATCATGTAGTATAATGGTTTCCAAACCAGTTTTGGCATCTCCTCTTTGGGAGCTTGTCAAATATAGACTCTGTGCTTTACATCTGGAGATACAGTAGGTGTGGGGCCCAGAAATCTGGGATTGTGAAGAGTTGCCCCAGTGACTCTGATAATCATCCAGGTATGGAAACCACTGCTCCAGTCCAACTATGCCCAGAAGCACAAAAAAGAGAAAGACTTCCATCTCTTCTTACCTTTAAGTTTTTTGGCTGTTGCCGAAGTTCCATGACATGCTTTCTGTGCAGTTCCCTTTCTCGCCTCTTATTGTACTCCAGCTGGTTTTCCAGTTCAGTCTGGTGCTGTAAACGGATCAGATCCATGCGTAGCTTCTGTAACGTGTGCAGCTGCCTGTATTCTAGCTCTCGGGTGGACTCGTCGTGCCGGATTAGCATGGCATGCTCCATCTCCTTCTGGGTCCTCTTTTTATTTAGTTCCTGCATCCAGGAACAAAAGATAAATGGAGAGAGATGAATGGAGACGAATTGGAAGGAATGTACAACTAAGTGAGGGATGGCAAGGGATGGCACTGCTAACCATCTCTTAATTGAACCCATTAGTGTGTGGCAGTAGGACCTAATGAGATTAGATGAACAATCCCTGGAGGTTTAGGTTCTGTCCCTGGTCCACCACTTACAAGATGGGCATCTTCATAGCAATCACAACTGCACTATCTGTAAAATGGGATTAACTCTACCTGATCCCTTCTACCCACAGAGCTGCTATGAACGTTAATTAGGTGATGTGCTATGCATAGGTCTAAATGAATGTTCCTTCAGCTGAGCCAGAGGTTCTCCCCCCTGATTGCCCATTCACATAATGTGAGGAAGCTTTTCAAACATAAGATCCTTAAGTCTCACATTCTGAAATTCTCATAACTGTCTGGGGTAGGACCCTGATATCAATAGTTTTAAGAGTTCTCCAGGTGATTCTAATATGCAATCAGGGTTGAGACTTAAACTGAATTAAACTGGTAACATCTGCAATGCCCTTAGCTTTCTGGGAAATACCCTGTTTTTGCCCATATCAGAAGTAGGCCAATTATCATTTTTTAAAACTCAGAGTTCAGGGCATTCTGGGAAAAAACTGATGAGCTCTCTCCCCTTTCATCTTTCCCATTAGTCTGTTCGATCATTTCTACATCTAACCACTCTGCTTTTTTCAGTTCTATTCATGTCTGTCTGTCTTTTTGCTGTTGTTGAAGGGGGAAAGGAAAGCAAACTAGAAAAAAAGGGGAAGTTGGGTAAAATTTTTTCATTTACCATTTCAAGAATATTTCCTAAATCGCATTATATATACAGAATGAACCACGTGCTCTGGGGACATAAAAATGTTTATTAAGCCATGACTTCTGTCCTCAACTTGCTAACACTTGTATAGGGAAGTTTAATAGACATTTATTGAGGTATATGCTCAGCTCAAAGCTGACTTGAGTCAGAGGTAGATGGGGGCCAAACCTGGGCCTATTTTCTGTACTAGGAATTTGGACTTGGCATTCAGATTCAGTTCATCTCTATGTGTGGCTGAAATTGAGGGGCAGATAAAAACTACATATGTGGCAGTCATTTGCTGCTATGAGGGCTGAGGATTAGAGAAAGCTGGGCTTCAGAGCAAGAAGAATGAGAAAGGTAGACAGAAGTACAGGGAATATACTATAAAACCAGTTCCTGACTGGTTCCTAAGCCCTCCTGTAAGTCCAGCTGTATTATTGCTGTTGGGTTTTATGAGACATTCCTATAGTTCCATAGCAAATTTCCTGGTTTTGGCTTAAGCTAGCTCAAATAAATTTCAGTTAACATGCAAACAAAAGAACTTTAATACAGGGAAATTTGCCAATTTAAAAAAAGAGAAAGCAAGGTTGGAAGTGATACCTGTTATAAATGAGGTTAAGATTTTATGCTATAATATTTTTGAAAAGGGTGGTATTACTATTAGTTAAAAGGTCAAGGAAAGGAGAGAACTTTTGAGCTGGACTTTAGACAACAGGGTCCCTCTCTTCTCTGATGGCATCCACCATGGGAGAAAATGCAAGTCATTTATATTTTCATAGAAATATCAGTAACATTTGTATATTGGTGTGGTCGAGAATATCTTGCATACTTGGGTCCCCTATCCATTTGAAGAGAAATCCTTTAAATAGCACAGCACCTAGTACCAGGGCATGGTCACTAATCGTTCATTTATTTATTCAACAAATAGTTGTTGAGCACTTACTATGGATTAGGCTCTGTTGCAGGCACTAGGGAAAGAACAGTGAGCAAGTCCATCCTCTCATGGACCTTAGTTTCTAGCGTGGAAATAATCAAGAGTATCAATGCAATTTAAATTTGTTTTCAGGAATAAAAGATAATGTCCTAGAGCTTCTCTCCCCATCTCCTCCTGTGTTTTCCTTTTCCTTGTTTTATTTTTCCTCTTTACTTGGAACCATCAAATTTCTTTTAAAAACCGGTAATGGGCCCCTAGGTGGCACCAAAGGACAGTAAGCCCTTCCCACAGACTAAAGCTATCCCAGACCAATGACCAAGAGAAAGCTAAGGATAGCTCTTTAAATGAATAAAGGTTCTGTTCCTAGGTCACTATATCATTTTTGACCTTTGCGTGCCAGGAATCCCAATATTGGGCATTTGTACATCCCACACGTTGCTAAATTGAGAAGTCCAAACTGAGTCTAAGCTGCCCACAGCCTTGAAACTCATGGGGTTGGGGATGGGGAGTAAAAGACACAAAGCAAATGAACACTTCGAAAAGAGATCAAGTGCTTCTCTTCATGTGTAATGGAATGTTTCAGGATACTGTCCACAGAATACCTATGTCAGAATTATCTGGGTTACAAGTGATTGGTCTTTAAACAAGGTACCCCAGCTAATTCTGATTTATACCAAAGTTTGAGAATCAATGGAAAAATGCTCAGGGTGTGAGTCAGTTTCAGCTCCTCCATGAACTCATTATGTACGGTTTTGGGCAAGTCTCTTAATCTACAATTTTAGTTGCTTCAGGTGTAAAGTGAGGATAACAGCACCCACCATGCCAACTACCATGCTTGTGAAGAAGAAATGAAAGACCATAAGAAAATGTTTCAGAATGCATAAATATGTCATTATTTTTCTGTATTCAGAAGTGAATATCTGGCATATAATATCTTAAATCTAGTTTTTATAAGCCATTATAAGAGTGAGAGAAACATGGTACTGAAATGGCTTTTTTTGTTACAATTGCAAGTTGTTCCCTTTAATTCGTACATCTGAGTTGTTGAAGTGTAAGATCGTTAACTGTCTATAATAATTTAAATCATGGGGAAAATATTATTCAGCTTGCTATGAGCCAAGTGCTGTGCCTACATGATAATGTGTAGTGTGCTTTCAATTTTTAAAAGTTATTTCATATATCTCATTCAATCCTAATTGCAACTTTTATATGTGATAAAAAATCCTTTTATATGTGATAGGCATTTGGGAATTGGGGGACTAACATAAGGTCATACAATATCTATAAAGCAGAACTGAGTCTAAACTCAGGTTTTTAGCTCTTCAACATTTCCCATTAAAAGCTGTCCCAATAAATTACTTATATTTTGCTGTTTAATACTTTTTCAGTCTATGATATAATATTCCAAAGAATTCTTCTGCTGTAGATGTGGTGCAATGGTTGCTTTACAAATGACGTAATCAATATAGAATACATAAGAGCGACATCATGTGCACCTTTAGCTTATAAAATTCAACAAAATGAGGGAAGCAAAGATAATATTATATATGTCCTGGAGGGAGTGTGAGGTGAGAGACATACAGCTTCCTTGCCCTCAGCCTACATCATACACTGTGAGCATCTCATTAAGCTGGGCACGAGCTCAGTGTTGAAACACACATGCTTTTCATGCACCTAACATATTACCATACTCTGTGGATCTACCTGCTGTATCAGATGGATACAGGTGCGTCCAGGTGCATATCCAGGTGCGTCCCCTCATATCCCCTTCCCTAACTGTATTCTAAGCAGTTAATCTCACTCATGCCAAATTTTTATCCTCATACCCACTAAAGCTGAGTAAAAACTAGAATTCAAACTTCTAAATGAAGATGCCGTCAGCCTATGACATTTAATGCTTTCTTAGTTTCAGTTCTTGGTTTCGACACTGGTCAGAAGATAGCATCTGTGTGTGGTGGTGACAGAGGAAGAGGTTCAACCCAGTTTACAGTGATCCTCTTAAATGTTTTCACTAATTAAAAGGACTGCTAATACTTAGTTTAGGCAAAGATACAGAAAAACAGGCACTCTTATGCTTTGCTGGTGGGCAATTTGGCAGTATCTATGTAAAAATGTATATGTATATACTCTTTGACTCAGAAAGTCCACTTCTGAGAATATATCCTACAAAAATACTTGTTTATGTGTAAAAATATCTATGTACAAAGATGTTCTCCATTGTATGGTTAGTAATATTGCAAAACTTCAACAAAATGTCCACTGAGAAGTGGCTCATTAAATAAATGATTTTATAGCCATACAACAAAATACTACTAGGTTAAAAAGAATGAGGCAGAGCTGTATGTGCTAGACAATAAATGGGGGGAAAAGTTACAAAACAATAGAGTGGACATATGTTACTTTTTGTAGGCTCAGCATTCATTTTCCCTGCTTCTGTGTACAGACTCCTTTTTTTCTTTGAGAAACTACTGACTCCACTGTACCGGGAATCAGAGAGAGCGTTGAGTCAGGGTGAGACACATTACCCGATCAAGTTCTCTCTCTCCTAGAATTTGAATCTTCAACAGAAATGATAGAAAGATTAAAAGCAGTTGGAGGAGACACATCCAAATGGCAGTGCCTTGAGAAGTGTCCGTTTGCTCTTGCTCCCTGGGCCGTGTAGTGGCTTTTCCAGCGTGGTTCTTCATCTTTTCCGGCTTGGTTCTTCAGCTCTGTCACCTACCCCATATCCTTCCAACAAATTCCTTTTCATGCTTAAGTCAGCCAGAGTTTGTTTCTGTTTCTTGCAAGTCAAATAACCCTACTGATACAAAAGTCATCTCATTTTGGTAAGGTTAAAGTCGTGTAATAATATATAAGCTGCATGTATGTATTTACTACACAGGAGAAAAATATCTGGGAATATATGTGCCAAATTAACAGTGACTGTTTCAAGGTAGAGACTGGGTGGAATGGTATTATCAAAAAGGGGAAAATGAGGTGATGCTGGTCAAATAATAAAAAGTTTCAGTTATACAAGATGAATAATTTCTGGAGATCGAATGTACTACATGGTGACAACAGTTAACAATACTGTATTGCATATACTTGCAATTTGCTAAGAGGACAGATCTTAAATCTTCCTTCACCTCCACCTTACCATGCACACATGCACACAAATGGTAACTATGTGGGGGTGATGGATATGTCAATTAGCTTGAATATGTTGATCATTTCACAATGTATACATACAACAAAACATCAAGTTCTACACCTTCAACAGGTACAATTTTTATATGTCAATGGTATCTCAATAAAGCTGCTAAAAAGAACTTTCACTACTTAGCTTTATGTTTTCTGTATTTGTCTTTTTTCCAAAAAAAAAAAAAGATGAGGTCTTGCTATGTTACCCAGGCTGGACTTGAGTTCCTGGGCTCAAGCAATCCTCCTGCCTCAGCCTCCCGAGTAGTTGGGATTATAGGCATGTGCTACCGCGCCCTTCAATGTTCTTTTACTATTTTTGCAAACAGAAAGAAAAGCTTTCGCCATTTTCATGAAGGTGGCTCTGAAATAAGACTAAACAAAGGGAAATTCAGACTCTCAAGAAAAATACCATTCTAGAGTTATTCTTGGCTCAATTGGTTAGAACCTAATACTAATGAAGTCAACAAATACAGTTTTTATCCATTTGGGGTAGTGATTATCTTCTACAGCTTTTATTAATACTGTCCCCTTAGCCTTAGAATTCCTCCAAATATGTGTTATTAGAATAACAATAATAATTGCCACATGAAAAGAATCCCAAATACCTTATTTCCAACCGGCTACTGGACTTTTAAATTTTGATTTTTTACTTCTGCCAAACTCAACATGTCCAGTACCGAAGTCAATTTCTTAACCTCTCTCTAAGCTTCTCTATTTCTAACCAAAATCTACATTCCCCCAAGTCTTAAACCCTAGAAATGATTTTGATTCTAGCCTCATCTTTTCTCTCATATCCTACGTATGCCAAGTCGTATTGATTATATATTTCAAACTGAGTTCAAATCCACCTCTCTTTTGACGGTTACTACCACCAGCCTATCCATACCCTATTTTCTACCACCTCATCTTTGCCTCTAAGTCTCTTCCCTCTAATCCAGTGTTTTTTTTGTGTGTTTTTTTTTGAGACAGAGTCTCACTCTGTTGCCCAGGCTAGAGTGAGTGCCGTGGCGTCAGCCTAGCTCACAGCAACCTCAAACTTTTTGGGCTCAAGCAATCCTCCTGCCTCAGCCTCCCTAGTAGCTGGGACTACAGGCATGCGCCACCATGCCCGGCTAATTTTTTCTATATATTTTTAGTTGGCCAATTAATTTCTTTCTATTTATAGTAGAGACGGGGTCTCACTCTTGCTCAGGCTGGTTTCAAACTCCTGACCTTGAGCGATCCGCCCACCTCGGCCTCCCAGAGTGCTAGGATTACAGGCGTGAGCCACCACGTCTGCCCTAATCCAGTGTTTCTTAAGCTTTTTTTTCATTGTCACTCCCATAAGGAACCTTTTTAGACTCTTCCCCCTTTAATCATTCCCACCGCTGAAATGTTAATACCACAAATAGACTGTGCATCTGTCTATGAACGGGGTGGCCCTGCAGACGGCCACAAGCTGTCTGGATATCTAAGACACCTGCCCTGACCAGAACCCATTATTGCCCCCACTGGGAACGCATGTTCTAATCAATCTGTGCATCACTGCCAAACTGGGCTAATCTCTCTAAAGGACAGTTTTACCTGTTTCACTGAGCTAATCAAAAACAATTCAGCAGTTTCTCCCTCTTCCAATAAGATAACACATATAAAGAGCCTGAGTCTGGCCTACAATTATATGTGTTCAATAAAGTTTAGTTTGCTTCGCTCTCTTTCTTCTTCCTATTTGAATACGGCTCTCCAAAAAGCTTATACCAATTCACTGTTCCATTAACTCTGCTTGAACTGCTGTTTCCCTTATGCAGGCTAACAATTTTTTCTAATCAAACTTCAATACTTTTACCAATGTGCTAGCTCCTTTATGAGATTTCCTTTGATTACTCCAGGTTGCCATGACATCCTGTTGAACTTATTATCTGCAACTGATTCCCATTCCGTATTCCTCATCTCAGCAAATGCCGTCATATCCATTCAACCTCCCAAATTAGAAACTTGGCAGTCATTTTTGACTTCCTCTTCTGAAATTCCCACATCCATTTGGTCATAATTACTGTCAGTTCTGCTTCAGAAATATCACTGGGAGCTAATCTCTCTCCATCCACATAACGTCTTCCAGGCTAAAACTAGAGAAAGAGCATCTCGGCTGACGTCACTGTACTTTGCTTCTCACCACTCCAGCCGATCTCTCACACCAAGGAACTAATTCTTGCAAAAGATGAAATGTCTCATCATGTCACTTCCCTGTTTAAAAACCTCTGATGGCCATGCACTGCCTTCAGGCTAAAATGAAAATGTCTGGCCCGAAAAAAGGCCCTTCACATTCTTCTTCCAACCACTCTTGTTCTGCGCTCCACTCCACATGCTCACAACGCTGGTCACGCTCAACGTCTCATCAATCACTGAATCCTCCAAGCCCTTTCACGACCGTAGGCCCAAGATACTTTATTTCTAGGTCTATGATTGTACCTAATACATTATGTTGAAATTAGTCTGTTACGCATCTGTTTCTCCTCTTAGACTTAGGGCCATGTAAAGGCAGGGAATGTGGATGCTCGGTGGCCCTGGCACAAAGGAGGAACTCTGAGTGCTGGACAACTAAATGAATGAACTTCATTTTAGAGCATCACACTGATATTTAAATGTTTCATGTGGAGTCACGAAAACACGAGTTCTTGACGAGCAGGCTGAAAGCAAAAATTCTCTGTGCTATTTCTTTTGATTCTTTATTGCATGATATGGCTGATAATAGATGTTTAATAAAATGCTATTACATTTATTTAGAAAAAGTTGATTCCCTGTTCTGCAAATGGGCTTTCTCTTATTGATGGTAAACTCATTCCCTGACTTTTGTGTACCTACTCTGTATCAGTCACTGTGCTAAAGGCTATAAAGGCTAAGGATATAGGAATGGACAACAGACGTGGTCGTGACCCTCATATAGCTTACTGTCTCATAAGTCAATGACAACAGTTATGAACTTAATAAATACCTCCCGAATGTTCTGCTGCTCCACCTCATGCCGCTTGATCATTATTTTCCGCTTGAAGAAACGACAGTTTTTGTCGTAGTACAGTCTCTGTTGAGTGAGAAGGTGGGCTTCCTCTTCAGCCTGTGTGTGCTGCAAGTTCTCTTTATGCTTGGATATCCGCTCTTGCTTTTCTTTCTTGGGTGTGCTATGATCCTCATTCATTTCCTTGAAAAGAAAAATAAAAACAACCCGGCTGCTTATTGCAACTGCAGATTATGTTATTTGGAAAGCAAATGAAAATGTAAATACAGCAAGGCTTGGTGTTACACATCCCTCCCTTAACTCCACCCCCCCCCCATTAATTGAGGGAGACATTTGTGAGTTTCCATATCTCTGGCTTCTCACTCTCAGAAATTATCCACTCAATCAACACACACTTGCTAAGCTCCTACCATGCGACAAGCACTGTGCAAGGCACAGGATACCATAGTGAGCAGAAGAACATAGAGCTGAAACCATAGAGCTGTACAGTATAGAATCAAAAATTAATCGAAGAACCACAGACATGGACTAAAAATTACTGTGATAACTGCTGTGAAGAGGAAGTACTTGGTCCTATAAGAATGTTTAATGAAAACTATTTGATCTTGTGAACAATTAAGTTGAAATTTAAAAATTGGTAGGAGTGAACTGGTAGAAAAGGAGAAGGAAGAATACTGCGGGCAGAGAAAACAGCATGTGCAAAACCCTTAGGGTGGGGAAGGAAAAAACATGGTGTGATCCAGAACTGAAAGAAGGTCAGGGTGGCTGGTGCAGTGTGACAGGAGATGAGGCTGGCCAGACAGGCAAGACCACTGAGGCCTTGTAGGCCAAGTTAGGGACAGTGACCTTTAGCACAGGAGAAATGGGTTTTATATATGTGGGAGTCTAATAATGAGATGTATTTTAAAAAGATTACTGGCTGCCATGTGGAGAACAGATTGGAGCATGCCCGTGGAGACAGCTGGGAGGCTACTGCAAAGGTCCAGGGGAAGAGATGATAGTTGACTGGACAAAGGAAGTGGTGAAAAGACTGAGAGAAATGGACAGATTCCAAAGACAAGAGGTGACAATGCAAATGTCACTTGCTTGAATTTCAAGAAAAAGCATTCTTCATTTAGGATTAGAGGGTAAATAAACCACCTATATTTTCAAAAGAACAGAATTCATAATTTTTCCATAACATCTGGGCAAAGGGAAGAAAGCAGTGAATCAGAATAGCTAAGATGTTAATCTATGGTGAGACTAAGAAGACTACTTTTAGAGAAAGTACAGTGTACTCTTCTTTGTTTGTACTGACAAGCTTGATCTGTATATTTGATATTGCTAACACCTATTTTACTTAATGTTTTGTGATACAGACACCAATACACTACTTATTTTCTCTCTTAGCCAAGACGACTTCGTAAATCAACTTTCAACTATCCTGTTCCAGTGAAGTCATAAGTGAAACCTTCGAATCAACAAGAGAAAGTGCTGTTTCCAGTGAGGAGTAAGCTGGGATCACGACAGGAAGGCTGGGTGATTTCATGCTGTGATTTCACTACTAGGTTTGGCATTAACCACTAGACTACACACCCAAATTCAAATATGATCGTAAAAGTTCACTCCAAAATCAAGAATAAATTATTTATGGACCACCTATCATTCTGTTTTAGCCATACTGCTGTTATCCATCAACAGTGGGGATAATGAAGATTATTCTGTCATTTCCAAACAATATCTTTAAGTATATCAATATCTAAATATATACACCACCTTAAATAGTCTGAATTAAGCTTTAATTCATAAGGAGTAATATTAGCTTTGCAAAGAAAGGCCAAGTGAGGCTATCTCAAATTGGCTTTAGCCTTGATTTTCTTCATGAACATGTTGAGAGACTGAGAAGTTTAGGCCCATGGTCTTCTGTGCTCATAGATCTGAATATGGTGAACCAAAAACAGCCTTATGGCTGAGGACTGAGTGGGAACTCTTGAATGCTGTTCTGTGGGAGAATCTTCTAAAGGTAGAGTTCATGAAATCTCCAAACATCTCAGTGTTACAGAAGCTCAAAATGGTGGCCACAGTAATAAAGTGTGGCCTCCAGGGCATGAGTGGACACATGGAGTTAGAAATAAGGAAGGTATTTAGAGCTGAGAAAACCTCAAACTTTCTTACTGAGAAATCAAGGCTACCTCTGTGATCCAGAAACTTCCCTCTATTATGATATAATAATTACGCTCAAGCCAATAACTAAGAGAAAATGGAGAGCATGGGAACCTTCTTAGTTGGGCTATTTCTCTCTACACCCTGGTTTTCTGGTCCTCATGGTGTCAGAGATTCTCCCCATTCCACCAGAGAGGATAAAATACAATTTCCTGTCAGGCCCAACAGTGGCTTACCTGGGCCAGGCAAAAGATCCCGAGACTCACCCCAACACACTTGCTTTCACTTCCTAACTAAAGAACAATTGGAGAGGAACTTTGCTAAGTCCTGTATTGCTAACTTACAAATGAGAATATGAGCTCAAACACATGATTTCACATGTACTAAAATAATGCCTCATATTGAATTTTATTAAACTTTAACATATTTAGTGAGTCTACAAATAAGAAATACTAAGTCTTATGAGAAGAAAAGTCTATGGAACTGCAGACAAGTCACCTGTAAGTATGGGTAAAAGGATAAATGAAGGAATTTGAGCTTTCAGATCAAATTGCAGTTCCTCAGGAGGATCCTCTAAGTCTACTAGTGGTCTTCAACCAAACATTCCAGAATCAATCATTCATTTATCAAATATTCACATTACCAGACATGTGGATATACTCATGAACAAACAAAGACATGGCCTCTAATCTTATGATGCTTACCAGCTAGGAGGGTAAGCAACTCAAATAGTCATTAAATACATGTATAGTTAAAAGCTCTAGTGTTATGAAACCAGAGATATCTGTTTTGGTCAAGGCAGTTAGAAAAGGCCTCCCTGGGGAAGTGATATTTGAGTTAAGGTCCTAATAACCAATCCTACATCTTACAAGGAGGAGAAGTAGAAATTAACTGAGCAGAGTTGTGGTCAGGGAGGGCTTGGGGTTAGGAAGAGCATCCTGGAGGAAGAAACAGTATGTGCGAAGAACTTGGGGAAGGGTGGAGCTTGATATGATACATTTGAGGAACTGAAAGATGACCAATAGACATCTGGAGCAGCAAAGAGTGGGGTGGGGTGGCAGAAGCACTGGTGTGAGATGACACTGGAAGGGCAGGCTGGGAGCAGACCATGTACGGACTTCCAGGATTTTGACCTGTCCTAAGAGCAATGGGAAGCCAGTGGATCTTAAAACTATGAGGAGATATGACCAGATTTTAGGTTTGAAAAGATCACTCTGGCTGAGGTGTGGAAAATAAATTAGAAGTAGATAAGAATGGTTTAGAGTTACAGCAATGGTTCTTGAAATGTGGTCCTGAACTGGCAACATCAGCATCACCTGGGAACTTGTTAGTTATGCACATTTTTAGACTCCACCCCAGAAAATCTGGGGGTAGATAGGAATAGATTTTTTGAACCAGAAAATATGAGGGTAGGCTTAGCAATCTGTCTTGATAGCATTTTAGGCGATTCTAATGTAAAGTTTGAGGCTTGTGGGATTAGAATATTGATCACAAGGTAAGATGAGTCCATTTTAAATGCTAACCATTCTAATGGAAACTTGGGGACTGCAAATATTGGTGCCCTTACCTCTTTTATTTTTTCCTTGCAAATCTTATACTGCTTCTTCTGACTTTCTAAGAAAGTTGTCAAATCTTTCTTCTGCTGGGCCAAGATTTGTTGCTGGAACTTCTTCTCATCTGCTGCAGCTACCTTTGCCTGATAAAATAATAAATAACAATCTAGGATAAATCTGTTCTTCACATGCAGAATTCAGCTGTCTATATTCCCCAATGCATTAAAACAGTCTATAAGTGCTGAATAATGTGACATTTTTTGAACAAATAAGTAAAACAAAACAAAGAAATATTTTTTCTGATTGTCTTATATCTTAAAAAAAGAGAAATTTTTACCACTGAAAAATACATTCCCAATTATGGGGGAAAAAAGGAGGTAAACCATAAACATGTTTCATTGAACACACAAAAAAATTCATGGGATAAAAGGAGAACTAAGCATTATAATAAAGGCTTTTAAAATCACATTATTGGTAGCTCAAAGACTAAATTATAAAAATGGATAAATAATTATGACTGGCCAGTTTTAGTCTAAGAATCAACCTCTAACTGATTAATTATCCCAACTATCAGATTTCCTAGTGGGATCCTCTCAAGTATAAAAGGAAAGTTAATGACATTTTGTTTTCTTTGGCACTTGCTACAATCCACAATAGTCAGATATGATATTTTGGGGGGTCCTAAATAGATAAACACACTGATCAAATAAAAGGTAACCCAATAAATATTGGCTCCTGAACGTGACCAAATCTAAGTTTCTGGTAACTATCAGATGAAGCACATTTGTAAGATGAGGGACTTAGGGAAGAGAGAGAGAGGAAATTATGCTTCCTGGTTCTTTTTAGGTATCTTTTCACCTGTGACTTCCATTATCAACAATTCTTCCATTATGAACAATTCTCTCCACATATTTACGAAGTCAAATCCCAAGAAAGAATCTGACTGGTTTATATAATTAACATCACCCTTGTCTGGGCAGAGGTTTTCATGCCTGACTGCCTCATAGATTGATGGCTGTTAGGGAAATGCTTCTACAATCTGATGTTTCCTTCCATGTGGGAGAAAGAGCTTAATTGCTCAGACATCCCTGGCACCCTGTCCCCTGTCCCTCCATTCCCAGGGAGCACGTGTCCACCCTGCTTTTCCACACCATGGAAGTCTTATGAAGGTGGCAGGGACAGTGACTTGGTTTTAGCACTTCCTGTGCCTGGGCAGGCAAGGCAAGTTTGTTTAATTTTGTTCAGTATTACTGGGCCCATTTTCCTGTAGACATAAATCACTTCTCATATCTAACATTTATCAGTAATAAAGGTGATATTTTAACCGTCTGTCTTACTCTTTTATCTGTTTTTAAAATGACTTTAAAACCTGGATGGGGAAGAGAGATATTTTCTAGAAAACCCAAACAATGGCAGGATTAATTCCTTGTTCTCTTTGGTCACATGCCCATCCCTAGTCCAATCAGCTGTAGGTAGAGACTATCACCACTAACGGGGACTATTTGTCCAGCAGTTTTCTTTTGAAGAGGACTGTGGGCGTGGCAGGCACAGTAATAGACCTGCTCTGTGCAAATTCTCAGAAGACAGCAGCACCTTGTTTCCCTTTACTTGCACCCAGACCACCACCAAGGGGCCAATGCTCAGAATATATGTGAATGCACAAGAATGTAATAAATCTCTTCGGTTGCTATCTTAACTTTCAATGACAATTTTAAGTAGCCCCGTGAAGTCTGGAAACCACACTGGCCCCAACCCCCAATAACAGTGTTCCCCCATCACCCACAGGCACACTGCTCCTGCCTCCTGCTATCCTGCCACTGACTGCAACAGGCTAGGCTAGGTTGTGGCACAAAGGCATGCGTGCCCATACTGACCTCCTTTTCTATGATAGCCACTTGCTTCTTGGCCAGCTTCTCCAGCTCGATGGACGAGTTGTTGGCATGCGTCTCCACCTCCTTCTGTAGCTTGAGGCGGTGCTCGTCCATCTCAGCCTTCAGCTTGTTCTCCAGGGCGATCAGCTGCTTCTGGTGCTGGCGCCGCATCCGCTTATAACCTGACATCTGTTCCCGCAACTCGTTCTCCTGCTCATGCTCATGGATCTGCCGTGTAACCTGAATTGGGGTGGGGAACAGAGCTCAGGTAACCATGTTCATGGGAGACCAACTTTCAGGCAAAGTAGAAGGGCCCCCTCGCATAATTTATCATTGTCACCATCAATTTACCTACTGTTTACTGAATGCTCACCTGTAGGGGGCACTGTGCTGGGTGCTTTTTTTTTTTTCCCTGGAGACAGGGTCTCACTCTGTTGCCTGGGCTAGAGTGCAGAGTGCAGGGGTGTCATCAGAGCTCACAGCAACCTCAATCTCCTGGGCACAAGGGATCCTCCTTTCTCAGCCTCCCAAGTAGCCAGGACTACAGGTGTGTGCCACCACACCCGGCTAATTTTTCTATTTTTTGTAGAGATGGGGTCTTAGTTTTGCTCAGGCTGGCCTTGAACTCTTGGCCTCAAGCAATTCTCCTGCCTTGGCCTCTCAAAGTGCTAGTATGTACTAGGTTCTCTTTATGTACTTCATCTCTAATTCTCAAAACCATCTTATTCACTCATTCATTTCATTCATTCATGAGGTAGGAGTTACCACCCCCATAATATAGATGAAAAAACTGAGACCTGAAAGAAATAATTTATTTGTTTAGTCAAAATACGTTTACATATTTGTGATATACTCTCATATATGTTCAACATCACATAGCTAATAAGGAATGGAGCTAGGAATTAGGCCTATTTCCAGCTGAGTCCAGACCCATGCTATTTCCACTGTACCAAGATTTCTCAACCTTGACACTGTTGACAATGGATCAGCTAATTTTTTGTGACAGAGGCCGTCCTGTGCACTATAGGATGTTTCACAGCATCCCTAGGGTGTCTACCCACTAGAAGCTAGCAGCACCATTCAAGTCACCACAACCAAAAGTGCCTCCAGAGATTGCCAAACATCCTTTTGTTCTCTACTTCAGAATCTTTTGTTGTTGTTGTTTTAAGGATCATGTCTCTAACAGTCACAGGAACCCTGAATATCCTTTTAAAATAGTCTGAACATGATTTATTTCCTATTCTTAACATGGGGGGGGGAAGAAGGAGAGGGGAGAGGGAGATCTCTTCTTTTAAATCATGTCTCTCTCCTCCTTCCCCATAAAAGAGATGTTAACAAATTATAATACATTCATTTGCTGTCCTTAAGAGAAGAAAACATTTCTATGATTTTCTGATAGTGACTTTTCTTAGTAACTTTTCCTTAACTCATTCTCAAGTAAATATCCAACAAGTTAAAGAGTGCAAACGTGTATTCTGGTACCTCTTGTAAAGGAACAAGACTTTTGTGATTTTCTAGGCCTTCCTTCAATTTATCATCCCTCTTTATTTTCCCATTAGATTCTCTGATCACTTCTTTCTCATTTTTCCTATCTATTTTAGAAAAAAATCTTAATTACAGGACTATAACTTCGGTTTTGTTTTTCACTAAATGATTGAGTCACTCCTATCTACTACAAGGCATTGCTCCCCAACTTTTATACCCAAACAAGTTTTACTGGGAAATTTCATACTGCTATTAATTTTCTATACTATTTTCAGTTTATGGGTCAAAGTGCATTTTATACAAAGAAGAGTTTGTTTCTCTGATCTTTTTACAAGGTGGCCTTGCATACTAGACTGAGTCCTTACTATCAAGAGAGTGCTGTTCTGTAACTGGATAGTATTATCAAAGTAGACCATTAAACATTAGCTGAAGTTTGAAACCTTTCCAGCTGAAACTAACACTAGGTTTCACATTCATTTCTCTTTTCTGAAGGACAATCTTATTTAAAGTGTAAGGAATAAGAGAAGAAAGCAAGACCAAAAAAAGGATAGCATCACCAAAAAGGTACCTAACACTCCAAAGAAATAATCTATTTTGTTATAATAATGTGGTTTTTTAAAAAAGTGGACATATTTCTTGATAAAAGGAAAAAAATAGTTTGAAATATATGTATAAATTTCACTTTCTCATGCTTATGCTTTTCTAAAATCCAATTTTAGGGAAAAAACAATTCCAATCAACAGAAAGGATACCATTTAGTCCTTTCTGAATTTATCTTGTTTTTCAGACAAATACAGCAGTAAAATGTCTGTTCTAGGGTAATGAATTTGAGATATGTTTTATCCAGATACTTCTTTTTTTCTTATTTTAGTATTCCTTCTTTAATCAGATTCCCAAAGCTGGGACATGGCACACTCTAAAGCTATCATGACACATTTAAAACTTGTCATATGCATTGGCTTATAGCCAATAAAATATTCTCAGGATGGCCATTTCACTAAACCAGGAAGCCTAAAGATAAAGCAGAAATAAGTTGTGTAAAGAACGTTTTCCATCTGAATTGGTGGGTAGGTCCCTGTAAAGAGAGTAGTCCTATTGCCTACCAGATCACCTGGTACAAGGACGTGGCAGAGACAAATTTCAAAGCTCAGCATGCATCATTGTATATCACTGAGTTCCAGGAGAGACACTGTGCTTTTGAATCCTTCCCATAATTTGGATAATTATCGTCTTAAACCCCTAACATCATCTTTCATTTGTCACAACCAAACTTTCTAAGTTTCAAATTATCTTTTTGGATACATGTACAGACACTAAGTTTTATAATTCTATGCTCAAGCTAGACAGATGAATTTAAAAGAAAGTATAACCAGATGTTTAAGTTGTCAAGTCTAACATGAATATATAAAAAAGTTATTTACAGTTATGTATATCTATGTGTTTTTTGTTTATGTTATGTCTTTAGAATACACTATTTGGTCAATAGAATTAAAAAACAATAGCCCATAATTGTATCATGCTTATGGTTTATCAAGTGCTTTCACATATAATTTACTTCTTTAGTTTTTGTAAGGCCTTGGATATCTATAGTTCTTAAATTGCCTGGGGAAGTTCACATTACCAAGGCAGAAAAAGAGTGATTACTTTCTGTTCTAAAGTCATAGAGGGAATCAACACCCAAAAAAGTCAAAGCTGGAGAGAGTAGTAAGTCTAAATTACAAACTGAGTAAGTCTGAAAATGGGAGAAAGTTTTAGAGATGTAGTCACTGTGGTTTTTACAATGGTAGACTCAAAAATGTGACCAACTAAGAGTGGGCAGTGCCACCTTGCCATACCCAGTAGGTTGTGTGGAGAAAGCCCTCATTCAGTCCTTTACTCATAGCTGACCTTGGGCAAATTAACCTCTTGAAGTCTCTCAGTTTCTTCATACATAAAGAGGAACCATTACTATATCTTCCTCGGCATCAAGCATTTCAAGCATTTAGACAATGAGATAACACATGTGAATGTGCCTAGCAAGGTGTCTGACACGTGGGAAATGTTCAACATATGTTGGTTTCCTTCCTTCTCATGTCAGGCTCTGAGAAATAGGTCTCTTTTCTCTCTGCTTAGCCTTTCTAGTGATGGAGACATAGATCAGAATAAGTGGATCCAAAAGAAAGGGTATTTAATGATGAAACCATACATCTATCCAGGTTATGGATTATAAGATTAAATATACAAAATTTCTGAACTTGAATTATTACTCATTTCATATGTCTGTAAATATACACATAATAAATAAATAAATAACCATGAAAAGGTGGACTAAAACTTTTTACAGAAAGTTTCTACAGCTGTTCAATGCTACCCTATTTAATTCCCACAAAAATCGGCCCTAAAACAAAACCACTTCACCCAAAGTGTAGCATGTCCCTACCATGTATACAACACTGCACTAGAAGGCTAATAAGCAACTTACTGAACATGACAGGAGCATGGTGGCTCATAATGTTACCCTCTTAAGAGATCAAAGCCAATTTATAGGATTAGTAATTTATAAGAATCAAAATAATGCATATGATAAAAGTAGCCACCCCTCAGCACTTCAAACAAATGAAATTTATAGCAAGTTCTTAAAAAGAATACAATGACTCACATTTTGGCATTAGAAAGTTACCATTCCACTCTTTAGAACACCTAAGGAAAAAATGTTTTAAATTCTTACTGAAAGTAATAACTGCTAACAGGCAATTTTGCCTTATAACAGAAAACGTTACATGGAGAACTCTGAAATGCACACTTATAAATCCAAATTCTCATATGATCTGCAGGACTAGGACAATTCATGCACTCATTCATTTATTCAACAGAGGTTTATTGAGAGACTTTGACCATGTGAGTTGGGCATGCAGACTGGACAACAAAAGTAAAAAATGGTATCGGTAATGATCTTAGGGAGTTAAGAAGCCAAGAATATGAAAGAGATATGCAATATTTTGATAAGCATCCTCTGGTATACAATCCAGGAAGAGCACACATTTTCAAGCATTTAGAAACAGAACAGCTGGGCTCATGAGAGGTGAAACAGTAGCATTTACTGCTGAGGCTCTAATATTTTTATTCTTATGTATCAAACTCATTCAGATATCTAATTTCACAATTAGCTAAATAATTAGGTTGCATTTTAAAAAATACAAATAAAGACTCCCTTTTTATGAGTTTTTCTATTGAATCTGGTAAAGCCAAGTAAACAAATCTATATTTGCAAGGACAGAACAATAACCATTTTGTCCTACATGCTTTCCTGGGGATTCCACACTAAGAATTTCCCTCTTGTGCCCATTTTCCTTATGTGTGTTCTAACATAAATTCACCTGTGCAATAAGACCACTGCATTCCAGCAAGAATTCCTTCAGAAGGCCAAAAGCTGAACTGTCTGATAGATATGGCCTTGGTGCTCTTTATACTATCATCTACTATGGAAACTACCAGGGCCCCAGCGCATTATAAAGTTTTCAGAAGAAATGACATCAGATGTAGCAACAGCTGAAAACACCCTCATGGGTCACTAATCTAATTAAAATATTGGCTGTCCATAAAAACTCAAGGAAGGCATATCTCAAAGGCCCAAGAAGACAGATTAATAACTCTGAAGAACTATATAAGCAACTCCTTTTCCCAGATAACAAAGCAGCCCAATATGTACTTTCTTACAGAAGAAGAAAAAGAAAGGATAAAATAAAAAAGATGCCATGAAATTCCCTTCCTTTTCCTAATTCTTCAAAATAAGGTCAATAATCTCTGCCCTTAGGAAATTATAATAAAAAATTAGAATTCTAAAGTTTCCTTGGGGTTTCCTCCGGTATCAAGGTTTACAGTCCTTCTTTTCCTTTGTTACAAATGCAACTGTGCAGAAGTGCATAATAACACAAAAATCTCAGGACTAAGGGGCAAAACTAATAAAAACATCTAGCAGTATAAGCCCTCAGCCCCTGGGCTTCATACACTACTTGTCACTAACTTCATTGAAAAGCACAATGTGGAAAGTGATACTAAGGGGGAAAAGCACAAAGGTAGGCCTCTGTTAGGTTTGTGTTGAATAGGTAGGCTCATAAAACAAATTTTAGGAACAGAAATATTTTTTGGTCAGTTTGCAAGTTGATTTAAAATATACAGTCATCATTTACTTATCTAGTAATTGCAAAACTATTTTCTAAATTTCTCCTCTTTTTACTGTTCACTTTTAGGCCTCTTTGTGACTTGTTAGCATCTCTCCTAGAAGATTATAAAGAAAGAGTAAAACCAAAATAAATAAATCTTGCTACCAAGTATGAGAAATGAGGCAAGATTTCAACAATGATTTGATTATTACTTGATCATACTAGACTTTCACTTTCCCACGATTCTGTTCTTACTTTTATGTTGTTTACGTCATTTCATTTAATCCATGAAAAACAATAGGATTCATGATATATTTTTAAAAAATTAAATACTTTATGATATTCCAGTGTTCCTGATTTATATACTCCTATTGGAACTAGTCTTTAAAATAATATAATGGGTAGCAGAATTGTAGTCCTTGCTAATAGACATTAGAAGGTCCATACCAATAGTTAGATTGTCCAAAACGGGACATGGAACTATATACCACCATACCAATTCTCCCTTCCATCCATTCATATTTTTTTCCTCCTTAAAAATCGCTAGATACAAATACCACTGAACTCTGATAAACTTCCATCAATCCCAGCCATGACTCCCAAAGCACTACATTTGGAGAGAGTACTCCACAAAAGCAACTAATTTTGTGGTTAAAGTAACACCCTATCGGCTATTCTGGTTTTAACTTAACATCGGGGCAGGGGCCTTTTAGTAAATCAAAACTCCATCAGCGAGATTGATCCCAGCTGTTCTCTGGATGGGCATTCTGAAGCCTGTAGGATTCAGAGGGGTTCCTGAGGACTTTGCCCATAGCCCTGAGGTGGCCTAGTGGGGAGCCAGCTTTTATCATCCACAGGGAGGAAGACTGTGATGGCTGATACACACACAGAGTAGCCCTGGGTGAGTTCACAGATGCGAGCACGAGATTATGCTGGCATGGCCGTAGTAATATCTTGCTGGGAGGCAGAAGAGGTCATGAATATATGATGTGGGAATGAGGGTGTGGCAAGTGAGAAAAGAAGAGAACCTGTCCCAGAAGGGGGAAGCCACTTGGTACAATGTCTGCACCGCATGTAAAACCTGCTGATGGTGCTCTGATTCTCAGTGGCTGCTATTTCTCCTCTCATTTCAACATGAACAGGTCTGGTTAAAGGTACAAGTCTCACAAGAGTGTGTGGTAAGTAGTAACAGTTCTCTAAAATACGACATTTATTCTTTTGTAAGATATCATGGCATGAAGATAATTATTATTTAATAATCTCATGATGCTTTATTTAGAATCAAAAGCATATTTTTAGGTACTTATCATTGGCAAATACACAGTGGACATTTTAAAACCTCCATTGCACAGTACAGCATTCCTTTAAAATGAAAAATTGCCCATCAAAGAGATTACAAGAAACTTCTACATAAAGGATCTTAAAAGTGGGCTTATTTATAAGCAGTCTAAGTTAAATTGCTTGCTTTTAGACAGCAGCAGGCATAGCAATATGTAGGTGCTTTAACTTCCATTTTCCTTGTATTTGGGCTTTTAAAGATTATAATGCATTATAAATTTCAAAGATAATCGAAGCCTTTAAAAGACTTGAGAAATAAAAGTAGAAATCAGGTTTAAAAAATAGGACAAGAAAAATGATCATTTCTGGGTCGGCCTCGGATGATGTCATCATAGGTTCTAAATGTAACAGCCAAGCAGTGTACACTAACTCTTCCTGCCCATGTGACCTCTAACATCAATTTGGGCAAAACAACTAATATTTCAACAATTTTATGGCTGAGAAGTGAGATTGAGAAGCAAAAGATAAAAAAGAGTTTAGAGTGCCAAGGATGAAACGATGTGAGTGTGTGTGTGTGTGTGTGAGAGAGAGCGCACGCGCACGCGTGGGGGGCCAAGGGGAGGAGGCATGAAAACTAACTCTTCCAGCACACACCCCTTTTGCTACTACAAGGGCATCCAGCAATCACATTTGCAATAGTAAAAATGCTGAAGAATCCTACAGTCTCTTTTCTTCCACAATCATCCCTATCCTCTCCTGCAAAGCCCTCCTTGCTTTATTGGTGCCAGGAAATTCTTCAGGGGTTAAATGGGGAAGTGCAGCCACTACCATTGTTGCAATAAATAAATGAATGAACCAGAACGAACCAGCGATCCATCCCTGGGAAGCAAGTCTCTTATTTTCCACAATTATATACATTAGCTAGCAACCATATATTTTAAAAAAATTGTGTTTTATCTTTTGATGTGTGTATATACATTGTAGACATATATGCATCTATACAAAAAGAATAGTACCCTGCATACACACACATCAATACCCTAAAAAAATTTTTTTAGCATTATTTATTTCAATGAAAAGACAAATATCATTTAAAAAATTGGATAGACTAGCAACTTCATCTCAAAGGCCTTACATTTTGCATATACAGCATATACAAATACACACACATACACACACAAAGGTTTTTTTTTTTTCCATGCCATAGACAATGCTAAAATATCTGAGATCAGGTTGCTATGCCAACAGATTTTTTCTAAAATGAATAAAATTATTAGGAGGGAGAAAACATTCTTGACTCCTTTCCTCCCGTCCATGAAGCCGAGAGAGGCTCAGGGAGGGCGAGAGGCTGCCAGATGGGGAGGAGGGGAAGGAAGGGAAGGTGGGTAGAGGGGTGTTTGCTTACCAAAGATGCTGATTTGATCGTGGCAAAGCGCTCTCTGTTCCGGTAGTGGAGGGCCTGGCTCTGAACTGACTGGGTAGGCCGCGGCTCAGGCCTGGGATCGCCGTGGCCCGCCTCATCCCTTATGAATACATGATCCTGCAGAAATGGATAAAAACAAGGAGAAAGTCCAGCTGTGCTCTTTCCTCGCCGGCTGCCTCTCTCTCACCCCTCTTTCTGCACAAGCACTGCTGTTTGAAATGCATAGTTTAGCTCTCTGCTAGTCCCCGCAGCTCCCACGGTACAAAATGAATAAGCAACACATTGCAGCCTTCAGTTAGGAATGTCAGCTGATCGCTAGTGGGATGCCTTCTGAATCCCTGGCAGGCTTTTTCTTTACCTCCAGAATTACATATATGCAAAAGAAAAAAAGAATAGAAAAAACAATGCAATGTACAGACTCCTTAGAACAGTTTGCTTAAAACGCTGTAACCAAATAATTCCTTTAAAAATGTCATGTCCATGTCTAGCAAGGAGGATGCTGGTGGCTTTTAACATAAAAGCGAGCCTCCGCCTCATTCCCTTGAAAGATCTGCTTTCTCAATTTAATTTTATTTGAGATCTGTTCGGTAGGATCATCGTTCTGCCTAGAACCAGTGTAGGCTTGTGCTGAACTGCCTCTCTATCTTGTGCTGGGAAGATTCGGCAGTCACTGAGGGATCCTGCTTTCCAGTCATGATCGTACACAGTTCTAGCACCTTCTCTCTACAGCTTCTGAAAGGATTTTTTTTTAGATTTAAAGAGACAGGCGTACAATTTTAACCAAATGCTACTTTCACAAATTCTTCCTCAGCTCAGCATCGGTATGGTCACCAGAGTGAGTAAAGCTGGAATTTAATGTCTTTGACTGATTTAATAAAGCCTATGCTTCTTGATAGGCAAAGATGATTAATCTTTTTCTAATGCCCAGTGAAAAATAGCATTCCCTGGAAGGATAATAATGGATGTTCTTAAATGCAACTGAAATGACTTTTAAAGGGGAAAATGCTTTCAAAGGACAATGCTCCTCTCTATAAAAGATGAAGTGGTCAGTCATTAAGTAGCTCCAACCCTTCAGAAAAAAAGATATGATAGTAATTTGTAGCTCAAAAACATGTACAACCGTGGGGGATTTTTAAATAGTACATGTTCAGTATGTGGAAGGAGAAATTAATTCCTTATTTCCCTGGGGTTGCAGGAGAAACCATTTGTGAAAAGTCAGTTTTGCATTTTGTCCATGACTGCTTGAAATTTTTTATAATTGCTCTTTCCTTCATCAGAAAACAATAATTAAGAGATTCATAAAATATAAAATTTTATTATAGTCTAAAATTTTAAAAAGTCAAGAAAACACATATATTCCTTGAAGGGAATTAAATTTTACATCCAGATTTTTATGTAAAAGCCAACATCCAACATTAAATTTATCATCGGACTTATTTTCTTTTTCCTGATAAATTTAAAATGTCTCAATGTGTTGGTAAGGTGTGTACCATTACATCTATTATATGTTTAGAAAATTTTTTTCAATTTATATATTGTAGTTCACATAATGAAGGGGTCTTCAATAAACTTGCAAGTGAGGGCATATGTATCAAATTCAAGGGGTGTTCTACAGCTGAGCTATCCAATAAGATAACCACTAGCCACATGTGGCTATTTTAATTAAAAATTAAAATTAATTAAAAATTAATTGAAATGAAATAAAATGTAAAATTCACTTCCTAAGTCACATGAGCTATGTTTCAAGTACTCAGTAGCTATAGCTAGTGGTACCATGTTGGATAGTGCAGATATAGACTATTTCCATCATGGCACAAAGTTCCATTAGACCATGCTTTATGTTAAAAAATGCATTCTCTTGACCCATTTTTAAAAAACTTATAAGAAAATGCTTGAAGGGTCAGTTAAAATTATTTTACATTATTTCTCAGGAAATCCAAACTCCTATTTCACAGGGAAAAGAGAGATTATACATGTGATTTGGATTCATGTACTAGGTCTGAGGTTCCAAAGAGGAAGGCACTGAGGCCTGCTACATTTATGTTACTGTATATTTATTAATAAATTACATTTATGTCCAAAATTGGACTTAATATTACAGTCCCAGAAAAGCAAGAAGCTTGTAAATGCCAGCAATCAGAAGAGATACACCAGGTAGAGGCCTGTGGTTTTATAGGAGGCCTTGACAAGCCTCAGTTTTGGTGAGTATCAGTTGGCTAATTTATTAAGCACACTGAGAGGGAGAATTGAAATGTGGGTAACATCTCAGTTTCAAATTGTAATAATTCTATTTAAAAAGACAACCAGTGACACCAGACTCCACATTGTCCACATAACAGATCAAAACTTACTCATGCACAAATATGTATAATTTTATTAGTTTGTTCTGTCTCTGGTAAAAATTAGCACTTTGGGTTCAGGACCTTGCTTATCCAATTAAAAGTCACACTATATTTTCTAAGTTTAATAAACTTAAGGAAGTTAAAATACACCAGAATAGTTAAAACTTGAAATGACATTGATTTTAGTTGACATATAATTAAATAAGCCACTAAAATATATTTTAAAAATAATGCTCGTTTAGAAGGTAGGCCAGAGAATAGGTCCAAAATTTTAATCCAGTGTAAATATAATAATGCTAACAGTATAATTCTCTGCTTCCCCTTAACATTTTTTTCCTTTTATAAAAGAATTTTTAGATTTCAGAGCAGTTTCATAACAGAAATCATCACTAAAAAAATCTTCAAATATTGTGTAAGAGACCACAGAATGGGACAAAATTTTAGTCTAAGAGTGGATATCCATTTCAAGTGTATTAAGAAATGAATTTTTAAATATTCCATTCCATCACATAAAACAGGCTCAAAACTCCAAAGACAACTTAATGAAGCAAAATGAACACTATTCGGGTAATGGGTACATTAATAACCCTGACTTAAGCATTATAAAAGCTATCCATGTAACAAAAACATTTGTACTCTTAATATTTTGAAATAAAAAAAAAAAATGAGGGGAGCCTGGGCACAGTGGCTCACACCTGTAATCCTAGCACTTTGAGAGGCTATGGTGGGAGGATTGCTTGAGGCCAGGAGTTCAAGACTAGCCTGACCAACAGTGAGATCCTGTCTCTACAAAAAATAAAAACTTAGCTGGGCATGGTGGCCTGCAACTGTAGTCCCAGCTACTTGGGAGGCTAAGGTGGGAGAATCACTTGAGCCCAGGACTTTACCCAAACTAGTGAGCTAGCCCAGAAGACAGAGTGAGATCCTGTTTCAAAAAAAAAAAAGAGGAGACTGTGACTTGAGAAGTGAGCCCAAACAAATTAAAGTATTAACTTTACTGAGTGTATTATCTGTTGGTTATATTTCCCTTTCAAGTAGCAGTCCTTTTGAAAATGACCACTATATCTGCTCCCAGAGTGTCTGAACTGTGCATATCTTAAGATTAATAATAGAAAGGGTCAGTTTGCTATTTTATGCAGTAAGTCACTGTATGCAGATTATTTACAAATGATAAGAGGGCCAAATCTTTGAAGAATTATTTTAGGAGATTAAGAACAAACATGTTCTATTTTACCAAGATAAAATATATGGCTTGGTTATAATTTATCTTTAGAACATTATCATCTAAGAACAAATAAAACAGCTCTTTGCAATACCAATATGATTGGGGACCAGTTTTAAGGAAACCTATGTTAATGTGGTCAACTTACATTCTTTCATCATAAAAAATAAACTTCAGATTAAAAAAGCTGTCATAATGTTTGCTTGAAATCTTCCGTAAAAAGGATTGAACTTCTATACAATATATGGGGAAGTATTAGGCACGAATGTCACTACTACACCCTGTATAAGGGTTTTTACTTTTATTTAGCAGTTTTTCCCTTCTACATAGAAGGGTCTATTACACTTCTGAAATGAAGATTCGTAGTGTGGTCACTTGCCTAGAGTTTCTAAGTTAACTTGCATTTAACGGTGGAAGCCACTCCTCTGGCCTTGGATAGATTTTGGGTTTACCTTTGTCGTGTACTCATCATACTTACTTGTCTGTCTCTGCATGAGACTGTGGGCTTTTTGAAAGCGGGGTAAATGTGGTTTGAAAAATCTGTCTCCCCAGCACCTGGCATAGTGCTTGATACTTAGTAGGCATTCAGCAAATGTTTGCTGAATAAACAAGCCAAGAATATAGGTCTGAGGAGATTTTGAGAAAATGACGTTTTCTCTTGGATTATTTAACAGAATTCAAATTTGTATTTCATAAAAACCTGCCACTCTGTACTCCAAGAAAGTCATAAAATAGTGACACACACACAAGCACACCTTTACGCAGTCTGGGGGGTGTGCATCTAAAAATGGCTTTTATCCGGTGACAAGAAGCCTTTTTATAGACTCCCACACTTTCCACGCTGTGGAGAAGGGATCAGCAAACCCACCATCTCTCTTTTGTTTTGTTCATTTCAAAATTATTGAATTATTGTTGAAGCAGGTGTAGCTATGAAAAGCTGGGGCTAGAGGAAGAGGAGGAGAAGATGAAAAAGGGTGTTTTCACCCGGAAGGATAGTTAGGGAGGAAAGATGACTAGCAGAAGCCCGAGGATAAAGATGTTACTACAGTGAGGTGTCCTATGACTGCTGTTTAAGAAACATTACCTTCATATGTTAATTTACTTTTACTTTGCCAAATGTGAGTTGAAGGGTCAAAGAACCTACCCCTCTGCTCAGCAAAAATAATAGGAAAGGCCACTGATGCGAGTGAAAATTAAACTAGAATATCCTAGCCCCTTAAGGACATTTCTTTTTTTTCTTCCCATGAAAATAGTGAAAGCTTTTCTTTTTATAAAAGGAGGGGGGAAAAAAGGAACTAACATTGACTAATAGAAGGGCCAAGTAAAGCTTTAGGAGTTAGGGTAGAATGATTTTTTAAAAATTATTTTCTCCGGCTGGGTGTGGTGGTTCACGCCTAGCACTCTGGGAGGCCGAGGCACGAGGATCGCTTGAGGCCAGGAATTCAAGACCAGCCTGAGCAAAAGCGAGACCCCATCTCTACAAAAACCAGAAAAATTAGCCAGGTGTGGTAGTGTGCACCTGTGGTCCCAGCTACTCGGGAAGCTGATGTAGAAGGATCACTGGAGCCCAGAAGTTTGAGGTTGCCGTGAGCTATGATTACGCCACTGAACTCTATCCCAGACAACACAGCAAGACCCTGTCTCCATCAAAAAAGAAGAAAAACAAGCAAAAGAAAAAGAAATTATTTTCTCTAAATAATCCCTAAAAAGGGGGCATTATGACTGGAGTTCATTAGGTATACCTAAAACAACATTGATTAAAGAACAATGCTTTTAATATATTAAAGTCTTATGATCTATATTAATAGAAGGCAGTATCAGGCAAAAAGTAATTGATTTTAGACTTTAGCAAAATAAGTATACCTTTTAACTGACAAATTTAAAAAAATAGAATTTGTTTCTTAGGACAATGTTAAAATCTGTTTGCTACTGCTGTATACGCAATGATTTTAAAGACTAGGGTGGAGGTTCAGAAGCAGGCAAGATCACAACAAAGAAACCAATCTGGATTAAAAGTTTGCCCCAGAGTCATTTGTGAATAATTAGGAATTGAGGTGTAGAGTTGTGTCCTATAAAAGTCCACTCCAGCTTAGTTCACAGAGCATTTACTGAGTGGTTACTATGCAACAGACACCGTGCTAGGTGGCAGGTACGGAGAGAGGTTTAGAGTTTAGAGAGATGGTGACACTCTTGTTATTGGGAAAAGTAGTGTGGCAACACTAGCCAGGGGGGCGAAAAATAAGCACTTAAAGTTTATTTTGTCAGAATGTGCTTTTAGACTTATCAAATCATTCTTGCTCAAAAAAGAAGATTAGATTAGGATCCCTTCAGGGCCTGGGAAAGACTTAAGTAGAGGCAAGGGCTGGAGAGAAAGAAGTAACCTAAAATTCTGATGTCAAAGGAAAATTTTCAGTGTCCCACTTTACACTTTGGGGGCTTGTTCTGTGATGGTAGCACTGTCTTGCTAAAATCAAGGCATCCTTGTTCTGGATGCAGAGCAGTTAATTTCAAGTCACACTCTCACTAGTTACACACGGCCTTAAAAGTGAATTTACTTCCTATATAAAATGGTAGTCTGTTTCGGATCTATGATTTGACTCATTTAAGATATGTCTGCTTGATTATAACAATCAAAGGGGATAAAAAAATTCCTCACTTTTATTCTTGTATTTTGGTATTGATTAAACATGTTCTTATTGTCTTAGGTATTATTATTGGAGAAACTCTATTCATTTAACTCTTTCAAACCATAAAGATAGTTAAGATGAACTCTTTTTAATCCATTAGTTTCAATGAACCAGAATAACATGATGTTTAATATTTGGTAATTCATTTATTCTCTTTTTTTGTTTTTGTTGGTGGGTCCATTCATTCATTCCACAGTTACTTACTGAGTGTGTTTGCTGCACCAGGCACTGTTCTAGGTACTGGGGAGACAGTGCTGAATAAGGCAGGCATAGTCCTTGCCCTAATGGAATTTACATTCTAATCACGAAATACAAAAAATTAATACATAATTTTATATAGTCACAAATATTAAAGAAAATAAAATAGGATAATGAGATAATGGTTAAAACTTTGCTTATCTTATAATGTAATTTAATGATATATATAGGCTTTTCTAAAGTTTTGGACATGAACCCAGGCAAAACTGGTAAATGTTTCATAGAACAATATTACTTCCTTTTTTTTCCAAAATAATTCCTTTCTTTCTTTCTTTGTGGTCACAAATTATGATAGATTCAGAAATGTACCCAGATACCCCTGTAAGGAAAGACTCGCTGCCCCAACTACCTGGGAGTGCTGTTGGCAACTGTATGGCTGTCAGCTCCTTTAGGGATTGTGTCAGCTGCACAGAGCAGCCTTGCACAAGTTCACACCTTTCCTGGGTTGCCCATATTCAATGAATGACCCGCTATTTCTGCCCAGCTTGGACAACTCTGAAAGGCCCCTTTAGCTCCAGGGCTCCCCATGGGGTTCGTTGAGGCTGTCATTGGGCCTGCATATCAGTTCAACTTTGCCCTCTGCCCGATGCTGCTTCCTTCACCTTCCCCCCACAGGTGTTAATCCCAAGAAAACTTCCTAATTAAAAAAAATCTGCAGGGCTAACCTATCTCAGCTTCCCAGAGAATCCAACCTGTGCTGCAAATGTTATCTGTACCCACATATATATGGGAGGGTAGCCACCATCCTGTCTGCATGGAGAAAAAGGGAATGACTAGGGCAGTGGCTTTTATAAAAAACAGACAAACAAACAAACAAAAAACCTTTTCAAGGGCAATCTGAAGTGGAATCCAAATATATAATATAAGAGATAAGAGTAGACCTGGTCTTTGGTAAGGTGTGGGTGAGAATTGCCTCTTTAAAGATTACAGGAATAAAAGCACAGGATTTTAGACCTGGAAGGGAACTTTGAAACCATACAGAACAAATCTTAATTTTACCAATGGAGAGATTGAAGCCCAGAGAGGTTTGTGACTTGTCTCAAGTAAAATAAAACTAATAGTGGCAGACAGAACTACAAACTAGCTTCCTCATTTCTAAGTTCAACATACAAAATTTTCTTCTGTGGGTTTAAGATCCTATTTATGTTCTCAAATGAAAAAGTTTTAGGAATTTGAGTAAACTAACCAATATAAACTTTCTGAAGAATTTTTTATTTCTATTCTTTTTAAAGATAACATATTTTTAAGCTCAGGTATAAGAACTAAATGGATTTCACAAAGAGATACCATATTTAACATTAAGTTTTCATATATTAATATATTTCATTTTTCTAGCCCACTTATATTTTAAAGTTAACTCAAAGTTTTATTTGCAAATGTGTCTTGATTTCCTTCCATATTTCCTCTATATATTTCATAAAAAAATAGAAATACATCATATAACAAATTCTTCCTGACATATATTTGTTGTGGGTCATACATACAACTGCCTTCTAATTTCAGAATATAAATTATGTCTATTCTTCTTAAATGATTACATCAGGGACAAAAAAAGCATTTGAAAGACCTGTATTGTCACAAGGTAGCTCTACAACAGCGTGCCAAAATTAAAATTAAAACCCTCTATGAGTTCTAGACCAGGGTCTTCTTTCTTGTTGATTATGCTCGTAGTATCTTTCTTCTAATTCTGGGTGCCCATCTGAGTAGTCCCAGAGTAAAAATATCCAACTGAATTCTTCTTTTGTTCCCTATACCCATGAAGCCTCAGAGGTAACAGAAAGGAAAGAGCCAGACCTGTCGGCACCCATGATAGCTCACTCCAAACAGCCCCGCAAAACCTTCTTTTCTTCTCTTCATATATAACCACTTGCCCACATTCAAAGGAGACCAGCTGGCAATGCTGTAGTCTGTCTGATATCACTCCTTTCCTGAAACTGTTTCCATGGCTTCCTAATAATCTGAGTCTCTGGTCCCAAGAAACCATCTACATAGCTCACTGAGCTCCCACCTTTCCAGCTTTCCCCTCTTCCTCAAACAAGCGAAGTTCTTTTTGTCTCAGGGCCTTTGTACTTGTTGCCTTCTGACTCACCCCATCTCTTACTCCAAGCTAGCTAGCTTCTACTTGTCTTTGAAGTTTTAGCTTAAATATCACCTCATCAGGTAGGTTTCCATTACTCCCTACTAGATTAAGTCCTCCTTTTACTCAGATTAAGTTTCATAATTACTTTTTTTTTCTTTAGAGATAGGGTCTTGCTGTGTTGCCCAGGCTGGAGTGCGGTGGTACGATCACAGCTCACCACAGCCTTGAACTCCTGGGCTCAAGTAATCCTCGTGCCTCAGCCTCCCAAGTAGCTGGGACTATAGGTGCGCACCACCAAACTCAGCTAATTTTTCTTTTTTTCTGTAGAGACGAGGTCTCACCGTGTTGCCCAGGCTGGTCACAAACCATAATTACACTACTGTATGTAGTTATTTGTGTCAATATTTGCTTAATCTCTCCCACAGATAATAAACTCCATGAAGGCACTGTGTCTGTTTTATTTCTTCTATATCTGCAGGATCTTCTAAAGTCCCTAGCACATAGTAGAGGTCCCCACCAATATCTGCTGAATAAATAAGTTCATCAATTCCAGAAAGTAAATGTGTAGCCCGCCACTATTCATGACTGGGCACCAATAAATTTTCTCCTGTCTTTCCTCTTTTCCTGTTCAATTTCCTATTCCTCCTAAGAAAAAAGCACAACCAAGAGAATCTAAGTGAAAAAAATTCTTAAACATGCTTTCTCACTGGAATTAGGATGTGATCACTGCCATTCATTAAAATAAGTACATATATCCCTCACATATACTTGATAAGAAAAAAAATTATAAAGTGTCCTTTTCTATAATTTCATACTATTGGGCTGGCTGTTTATTTAAGGATTCTCAAAACACTTCTGGAGCATTCCTACAAAGAATTATTGATAATTCTGTGAAATACTCATAGAAATTACTTTAAAAGAAGCTTTAAAATTTTTTTCATATTTTTCATTAAGTATTTCAACTTACGAATCATCCATCATAGGTTTATATACAATGAGGATCTTTAATTGAAAAAGAACACCAAAATAAAAAAAAAAAATGATCATTCATTCAAAAGTCAGAATATTTAAGCCTGATGGAGTGCTAGCCTTAGAAGAATTATAAACAATCAAAGAAACAGCAGAAAAGAGTAGAAACTGTTTCTAAAACAAATAGTATGCTGGGAATATAGACTAAGAAACATACTTCTGACAGAGCGTACTTCTAAAAGGGCATTCCCAACAGGTTACACTCAGGAACCTTTGAAGGTTTACGGTATTAAGGTTATTGGTTTAGAGAAGGACTTACTGGATTCTTCGACTTATTTATTTTTATTTATTGATGATGGTGGATATGTCAGAGTACCGAGAAAGGAAGATGAAGGAATAGGCTCAGATGTAGCCTGGATAGTCCTTCATTATCTTTTTACTGTTAAGAAAACTGTCAAAGGCTAGGTTTAGTCCCGCATTTTAGTTGCAAAAAGGTGTCTGGAAGCTAAGTGACCTGAATTGGCTTTGCTATGACTGGCAAAGCCTAGCGCGGTGAAGGGTACCACGAAACCTACCTTCCTGTGCATGACAGAGGAGCTGGAATTGGAGCTGGAATTTATCATGCTTTCGTCATCGTGCATCATGACAAGTTCAGGGCTGCTCTCGTCCATGACCTCCTGCATGCTGTTCACACTGCTGCTCTGGCTGCCTGTGCTCACCGACACGCTTGGAATGGAGTGGTTGCTGCCCAGGCTGTCCATTTCCCTCATCAGGCTGGTTCCATGTTCGCTGTCCTACAAAAATGAGGCACTGGGGTTCAAAAAAAATGACTGGAGATAAAGCGCCAATCCATTGACTAAGCTACTAAGCACACTCAATTCTGCAGTGCCAAGTTGCTTTTCTGCCAATCTGCAAAGGTGAACTTTTAATGTAATGGCTCTACTATTTCCCCCACCATTTTCAGACATCTCAAATTCACTTCTATGCCTTCCCCAGGGGCCATTCTGGACATGGGTCATAAGGCTCAAAATGCTGCTATTGCAGGGCTTTCCCCCTGTCAGACACAAACATCATATTATTGTATTGCTATACAGTAAGCAGAATCAGGCCAGGCTTGTAAGGGACCTTTGAGAACATCCAGGTGCTAGAGAAAGACTGCTGGCCACTGAACGGGTGGTGGACCTCCAGGACGTCGGCAAATACAGCAGTGGTCACTTGAAACTAAAGTAGAGTGGAAAGAGTTTTCAGAGATTTGACAAGCAATATGTTCCTCTGCAAGTCATTACTGAGTCATATCTAAGCAGGGATATTAATTCTACTGTCCTGGACAGGTAATTAAATTCTGCCTCCCTCAAGCAGTTCTATCATGCTTATCTCTGTAATCTTATTAAATATATCTGTTAAATAATACTGGTAT
This sequence comes from Cheirogaleus medius, assembly GCA_008086735.1. Classification (NCBI taxonomy): domain Eukaryota; kingdom Metazoa; phylum Chordata; class Mammalia; order Primates; family Cheirogaleidae; genus Cheirogaleus; species Cheirogaleus medius. The sequence continues at coordinate 7,449,802 of VBSM01003044.1, forward strand.
TCATCACTACTGGTCCAAAGACGACTATTTGAAAAGTGGTAAAATAATCAGAACATATAATTTATCCATCACAGTGGGATATCTTTTGATATAAGATTAAATAATACAATTAAATCAACTTGGCTACAAATAAACCCTGTTTTCAAAGAACCATACTATACACACATAACTTTAATAAACTGTTACTTAGCTATGGCAATATAAGGAACAACTGGGTCATATAAAATGGTAGATAATACATTATATTTTTAACAGATTTATTTTCCCAATTAAAAGGGATCATTTCTATACATGCAATCAAGAGATTTTATAGTTCAAGTCTGTTTTCGGAGCTTCACTTTTATAACTATTGATAAAATAATTTTATTTCTTTTCTATCAAAAAAACCTAAAATACACTTATTCTTCATTCCTTTCTTTCTTTTTATTTTGTTTTACAGGAAGAGGAGTCTTTCTCTTGTTCAAGACTAATTCCTACACTAATACTCTTGTTCCTATCCTATCCACTTTCTGAATCCCTGCTTCCTTAACTACATCTCTCACTTCTATCTTCAGTGCCTCTGCCTCTGTCCTGGCTCCACCTCCTCTGCAGATGAACATGAAGCAGCTTGGCCTCATATTTAGGACCTCTCTGCATGCTGCTCCCCCACCTTTCCTTCTTAAATTTATGAATCTCAAAATAATTAACTTTTGCTGTTTCCACTTTCTCATTCCCCATTTATACCACAATACACAGTAGTCAACCATTCACCCTACCCAGTCCTGTAAAATTGCTTTTACCAAGGTCATCAAGGATGCACTCATTATAAAACCCAGTCACTTTTTTT
>VBSM01003044.1:7450727-7471323 GCA_008086735.1 Cheirogaleus medius
CGCCCGGCCTCTCTGTTCTTGATATTGACATACTCCTAGCCACCCAGGCTCAAATGCTCAGAGTCACCGTAAACTCCTCCTCCTCTGTCACTGTCACTTTCCATGAAAAAACAGTATTTTTAAATCTACCTCTATAATGTTTCTCAAAAGTGTCTCCCTTGTCCCCATTCCCTCTGGCACTGCCCTTATTGCCTCTTGCATGGACTATTATCTAGGATGTTACCCATTCAAATCCATCTACACTGTTGCTAGGATAATCTTCCTAAAGCACAGGACTTTTCTGAGTCTAATGTGTTCTGTGCTTGTTTGTCAAAAATCACACACATCATGTCCTCCGTGGACCCTTCACTAATCCATACCAGCTGACTTATTTTCCTCCCACTAAGGACCCCTGCAGTGGTGATATACCTCTACAGCACTCTTGATATTTTGCTTTATAGAAGAGTTATTTCATGCATGTCTATTCTGTGACCCTTTATGTCTGTTTAGGCAGAGAGTATCAATTGTACTTTATCCTCAAAAGTTTTTCATAGTGCCCAGTCTAGAACTTTTTCACATAGTAGGCACTCTATAAATACCTGCTAAAATAAATGGAACCTACCTCCTCGTCCTCCTGTGATTCATTCAAGGGTCCATTTCGTGTCTCTTGGAAAAGGATTTTTTTCATTTTTCGGTACTGTAGGTTATCCAGCTCACGGACAGCATCTTTTGTCCTCTGTATGAGGTCAATGAGGACACGTAGTGGCCGTTCACGGCGAACAAAGTCATGCTGATAGAGAGAGGAAAAAAAAACTGATAATGAAGAATCATATGTTTAGGTGCAAGATATAGATATGAAAGTAAACAAAGAAGCATAAAACAGTTCTATGGACTTTGCAGAAATAACAAAATAGGATGTTCATGTCATGTATCTTTCCATATTATATAAATTTCATACAGAGATAACTATGCTTTTTTCATCTTCTTCCAGTCCCATTTTGTGGACGTTGTTCACATGAGACTTCATTTTAAAAATTGTACACATTTAAGGTGTACAACGTGATGTTCTGATATACATATACACAGTGAAATGATTTCTACAGTCAAGCAAATTAACACATCCATCAACTCACATAGTTACTTTTTTGTGGCAAAAGTACCTAAAATCTTCTGTCTTAGCAAATTTCCAGGATATGATACAGTATTGTCAAGTCCAGTGCTCATGCTGGACATTAGATCTCTATACTTATTAATGCAACATAACTGAAACTCTGTACCCTTTGACCTCCATCTCTCCATTCCCGACCCCTTACAACCACCTTTCTACTCTGTTTTTCTGTATATATATATATTTTTTCTTAGACTTCACATATAAGTGAGATCACGCAGTATTTTTCTTTTTGTGTCTGGCTTATTTCACTTAGCATAATGTCTTCTAGGTGCATCCATGTTGTTGCAAATGGCAGGATCTCTTTCTTCTTTAAGGCTGAATAATATTTCGTTATACATATATATCACAATTTCTTTATCCTTTCATCCATTGATGGACACTTACATTGTTTCTTTATCTTGGCTATTATGAATAATGCTCCAATGAACATAAGGGCACAGATATTTTTACGAGGTGATGACTTCATTTCCTTCAGGTATATACCCAGTAGTGGGACTGCTAGATCTTATGACAGTTCTATTTTTAATTATTTGAGGAACCTACACACTGTTTTCCACATGGCTGCACCAATCCACATTCCCACCAACAGTATACAAGGAGTCCCTTTTTCTACACACTCACCAGTATTTATTATCTCTTATCTTTTTATAACAACCACTCTAGGTGGTTGTTATAAAAGGCAATGTGGAATATAGTATATTCTTGTTACAACCTTAATTCTACCCCCCACCCATACTACCCTTTGAAAAACAGACTTTTGTATATTTTGTTCTCTATTTCTATGGTCAATAGGACATACTTGAAAACATGGCACCTGTTCAATTTATCCAAAGATCAAAATTCTGCCAACCTCATTTCCCCTTTAAAGAGCTGTACAACCAGAAATCAGGGAAAAGGGTCTCTGAGGAATGAAAACAACTGCCCCAAAGTCCATAAACTGTTCTTGGTACAAATATCCCTCACTTTTTTTTTTTTTTTTCTGAGACAGGGTCTCGCTCTGTCACCCCGGCTAGAGTATAGTGGCATCCTCATAGCTCACTGCACCTCACACTCGTGGTCTTAAATGATCCTCCCGCCTCAGCCTCCCCAGTAGCTGGGACTACTGGTGCATGCCACCACGCTCGGCTAATTTTAGCATTTTTTGTAAAGATAGGGTCTCACTCTTGCACAAACTGGTCTTGAACTGCTGACCTCAAGTGATCCTCCTGCCTTGGCCTCTCAGAGTGCTAGAACAACAGGCATGAGTCACCATGCCTGGCCCATCCCTCACTTTCAATATTATTGATTGTTAACACATACTCTGGTTTCCTGGGTTCTCAGCCCATAGCAGGTTAGAAAGAGGGAATAAGAGTCAGGGAATAAAGGACTGAGAATTGTTGGAGGTAGAGTTACCTGCTATAAAAAGAAGCGGTGTCCTTTGTAAGTTCTATGACAGTTTGACAGTAGAGAAAGAGAAATTTCATGACTAATACTCCTACCAACCAAACCAACAAATAAAATTAAACAGAGATTTGTGGGCTATTTTGCAAAAGAGCATATGCTCCTTAGAAAGCTTATGCCCCCAAGTTCATGAAACATACTGTCTCTGAGCCATCAAGAAGTGAAATTATGTTCATTATGTTCTCTTTTAGAGGACAGAGATATCCATCATATATTTCAGCAAGATTAGAAAATGGTCAAAAGTGAAAGGAGGAAGTTTTGCCTTTTAAAAGGAAAAAGTTCAATTATATGGAAATTTCACTTATGTAAAATTATAATTTGAAGATATTGGGGAAATGAGAGGTAATGTAGTGGGCCTTAGATGATGGAATGAATTTAATTTCTTTATAATTTAAACAGATATAAAAAAGGAGCAGGACTCTCGTGAGAAAACAATCTACATGTCTTGTCGTTCTTCATTCTGACTTTGCTGTCAGAGGAATTGTGGCTTCTGCTCTTGCTTTTATAAAATATCTTTTCCTCTGCAAAGAGTCCTTTCTGAAAACGAAACACCATTCCCAGAAGCAAGTGTAGCCTGCACATTTCAAGGATGAGAAAGAAAGGGAGAAAGTAAATCATTTTGCTACTCCAGTGCTTGCAATTATACAAGAGCAAATCAGTTTTTAGTAAACTTCAAGCTATGACTTAGGATCACAGAATTTTAGAGCGTGAATGGCTCTTAGAAAATTTTCTTTTTCAAGGTAAAGAAATTTAGGCCCTGAGAAGAAAAGTGATTTCCATAGCTAATTAGTGGAAGAGCTGGGGCTGAAACTCAGGGTTATTTTGGGTGTGTTTTCTGGTATTCTACTACACAATTATCTTCTTAAAAGATAGATTTGATCACGTCATTCATTGTGACAGATAATGTGTGCCACTTATTCCCCATTCCAACCTCTTTTCCTTGCTGTTCTTTACTTTAAGCCCTAGAAAGAAAGTAAAGGAACTGAACTCAAGTCTTCTTTGTAGTTACAGATAACAAAGTGACCAACTTCTGGCCAATGAGAGATAGAAGTCCCTGAGGAAGGCTTTATTTTCTAGACTAAAAAAGCAAGGCACATGAGGAGAAGGCGTTTTACCCTTTGCTCTCTCCCCTTCTTCCTGCTTGGAATAAAGACCTGAGTCCTGGCGATGTAGCAGTCATTTTGTAACAAAGAAGATAAAAGCCACATGCTAAGGATGGTCAAGTAGAAAGAGAGAAGGAGCTTGAGTCAATGTTGAGCTACTTAGAGGTCTGGACTGCTTATACCACCTCCTTTTCCAATGTCCTGGATTTCCTATGACATGAGATAATTAAACCCTCACCTGTTGAGCCTTTTAAAAACTGATACACTCAACATCTTGAAAATATCTCACTGCCTCGTGGATAGAGTCTGGCTTTTTATAGCCAGGTTCCTGCTTGTATTTCTAGGTTCAAATCTAGTCATTTCTATTCCTCTGTCCTATGCATAGTACATTCTCAATAATTCCCCATGCATGTATTTCACATCTCTATGTATTAAAACATTTGCTCAGGTTCTCTCTTCCTGCACCCATCTCCTCACTGTTTTCCAAAGCTTACTGTTCTCTAAACCTCTACAATTAAAGGTTCTCGGGCCCTTTTAAAAGAACAATTTTATTGTTCTCAAAAGTATATTTACTTTAAATATACAAATACAGAAAAAGGCATTAAAGAAAGCAAAAGAAAATCACCCCAAATTTCACCATCCAGAAATAAATGTCGTTAAATTATGGAATATCATTTTAGACATCATCTCCCTTTCTCTAACAGCAATGGTTATCTAGAAATAATTTTACATGGGAATCTTACTACACAGGCTAATTTTAAGTATAACCTATTAAATTAAGGTATACCTGAATTTAATAGAATTAGAAGAGACTGAATTAAAATAATTGCTTGACTTCAGTTATAATTTCTTCACCAAAAGAGTTATCTGTTTCTAAAAGATTCTCTAAAGTTAAGAGAAAAAAAAAGATAATGAAAAGGTTTAAGAGACTGGAGTTACTTTTGTTTTTCAAACTGTACATTTCAGGTTGAGAAATATTATTGACCATGTACTCTGAAAGACAGGAAAATTAGTACATATATTTTTTTCCTGCCCCTAGATTTTTCTAGTTACATTATTATTTTTACATTGCCAATGTTTATAACATTTGCATCTGTTCTTTAGCCATTTCAATGATTTTACCTTAGTTCTATATTTAAATGGATTAAATGTGAAAGTGACATTTTAATGTCAGGAAGAAAATGTGTGAAAAAGATGGATGATTGAAACATATTTGGTAATAACTAGATAGCTAACTGGAAAAGAAAGGTTAGATTCCAACCTCATTCTTTATAACAAATTTCTGCATAACCTTCCTCACTTTCTTCCCTCAAAATCTCAGCATAAAGAATGTCAGAATAGAAACACGAAAAAAACTTCCAAGATTTACTATAAATTAATAATAATAAAAAAACAACCTAATAGATAGATGGGCAAAGATCACAGGCAGTTCACAGAAAAGGAAATAGAAATGGCTTTTCAACATATAAAACATGCTTAACATAGATCATAATGAGAAATATAAATTAAAACTACAATGAGAAAAGTTTACACTGATCTGACTAGCAAAGTTCAAAAGTTTCAGTACTCATACTTTGTTAGTGGTGCAACTATAAACTGGTGCAACTTCTTAGGAGGACAATCAGCAGTATCTATTTAAATTTAAAATCCAACTTGATAGAAACGTGTATTAGTGCAACTATTATGGAGAACAGTATGGAGGTTCCTCAAAAAACTAAAAACAGAACTACCATACGACCCAGCAATCCCATTGCTGGGTATATATATCCAAGGGAGGGGAATTCAGTATATCAAAAAGATATCTGCACTCCCATATTTATTGTAGCACTATTCACAATAGTCAAGATACGGAATCAACCTAAGTGTCCGTCAACGCATGAACAGATATAGAAATTGTGACGCATATACACAATGGAATATTATATAGCCACAAAAAAGAATGAAATCCTGCCATTTGAAACAACATGGATGGAACTGGAGAACATTATGTTAAGTGAAATAAGCCAAGTGCAGAAAGACAAATCTTGCATGTTCTCACTTATATGTGAGAGCTAAATATTAAAAACAACTAATCTCATGGAGACAGAATAGGATGTCGGTTACCAGAGGCTTAGAAAGGTGGGGTAGTGGGGAGGGTGCCGATAAAGTGGGGATGGTTAATGGGTACAAAAATTTAGTTAGAGAGAATGAACAGTATTTGATAGCACAGAAAAGTGACTATAATCAACAATAAGTTAGGGTATACCTTAAAATAACTAAAAGAGTGGAATTGGAATGTTCCTGACACAAAGAAATATTAAATGCCTGAGGTGATGGATACCCCAATTACCCTGATTTAATTAATTCACATTGTATGCCTGTGCCAAAACATCACATGCACTCTATTACTTACCCATAATAATTTAAAATAAGACATTTTTAAAAAAATACACCTTGATGAGCAATTCCACTTCTAGGAATTTATTCTTTAGATATCTTTATACAGGTGTGAGATAACATATGAACAAGGATATTCACTGCAGCACAGTTTGTAATAGCAAAAGATTGGAAATATCCTAAATGGGTTGCTTAAACAAATTATGGTCCATCTGAGAATATTATGGAGTCATTAAAAAGAATGAGGTAGCTCTGCATGTAGTAATACAAAACTATCCTAAACACACTGTAAAGTTAAAAAAAAAAAGGTAGAACAGTTTTAATAGTTTGCTACTATTTGTGTAAAAATAAAAAGAATATTTACTTTCATATGCATAAAATTTCTCTGGAAGGACAAGCACAAAATAAGTTCAGTGGTTGCTAGCACTAGAGAGAGACCTGGAATGGGAAGGAGATTTAATTCCATGTTCTACCTTCTACTATACTTTTGCCTTTTGAAATTTGTGTTACCTATTCAAAATGAAGACTGTACTGTCTCATTAGCTAGGCAAAATAAACAAATTTTGGAAGGGGTCACTTTAAATTCAATATTTACCAGTTTCTGCAGTCCCTAATTCATTCTTTTTTCCTGCCTGTCTTCCTTTCTTCCTATTTCTTCTCCCTCTTTCTCTCTACTTCTTTCTTTTTGCTTTACCTCTGCATTGGCCAGATTTTGTTTTTGAGCAATTTAAAAAAAAAAAAAGTTCAGAAGGGTTGCATTGCCTAAATTTGTGAGACTTGAAAATGTTCGCTGCCTTTATAACTGAAAAGCACTTTGGCTGGGTCACAAATTCTTGGAGTATATTTTCTTTGCCTTAGAACTCTATAAACATTGTTCTATTGTTTTCTGGCTTTGAGCGGTTCCTGAAGAGGTCGGTCTGAAGCCAGCTGGTTTTCCCACCCCAAAAGAAACTTTTTTCAGGCTGCTTGTATGAATCTTTCTTCATCCTTAGAGTTCAGGAGCTTCACCAGGATGTGATTTATTGATCACTTAAGATCAGTTTCATGGTTCCCTCTCTTCAGGGCTCTGCTTTGATGTCACGTCCTTAGAAAGGCCTTCCTCAATTCCTTATTCAAAATCACAGCTCCTGTCACTCTTCATCCTTGCCCCCGATTTATTTTTCTGCAAAGAATTTACCACCATCTGACATTGCATCATATATTTGATTATTTTCTTACTCCCTCATTATAAGTTCCACAAGGGCAGGGACTGTCTTTTTTTTTCTGTGTACTACTATATTCTTAGTGCTTAGAATAGTGCTTGATATACAGCAATCAATAAATATTTGATGAATAAGTAGTGGGCCTGTTTGATTTGGCCCATCAAATCAAATCAAATCAAAGAAAGATCTAAATATTTATTTCCAGAAAAGTTTTCTTCAGGTATATCTTCACATTACTACTGTTCCATGTATTTTGTTTTCTCTTTCAGGTTGATATATATTAGATCTCCTTTGTCTTCTGCAGGTATAATTTTCTCTATACTCGTCTTTGGAACTTTTATTTTTTACATTTAATATTGTTTTATTTCCTTAAGCCTATCCACCATTAGAAATACCCTAAAAGGGTTGGTTTACTATATTGAGTTAATTTATTGCTTATAATATGACTGCTTTTTATTTTTACAGATTTAGGGGTATGATTTTTAACCTTTTATGCTTAACCTCTTATGTTTTATTCTCTCCCATTTCTTTCTCTACCTCTGGCCACTTGCTTTTTATATCCTTTTGTTGTCTGTAGTCTTACAATTTGATTTTTGAATCCTTGTAGTATCTTGAGTTTTTCTCCCTTAATTTTAATACAGCCCAAATTTATTCATTTTTTCCACCTTTATGGTAAAGCTTTTTATATCCTATTTGTTGTTTGTTTTTAACATCTTTGCCTACTTCAAAGTAATAAAGACATTATCTTGTGTTTCTGGTGTTTTGTTCTGGTTGCTATTTTCCCCTAAAGAAATGTGGAGCTGTTGCTGAGGTATACAAAGCAGTTCATGTCTAGAATGTGTGATGGCTCAACGACAAAGGAGAACAAGGTCAAGTCCTCTGCCCTGCTGCTGCTGTTACCGTGTTTCTGTGGCCTGCTACTCACAAGAAGAAAAAACTTACTTTCAGGTGGAAAAACTAGTGGGCCTCAAACCAACCTCTTCAGGAATACTGAAAGCCAGGAAATAACAGAACAATGTTTACAGAATTCTAAAGAAAAGAAAACGCAAACCAAGAGTTTGTGACCTAGCCAAGGTGCTTTTCAATTATAAAGGCAGCTGACATTTTTAAGCTTTACAAATTTAGGCAATAAAACCCTTCTGAGTTTTTCTTAAAAACAAAACAAAACAAAACTGTTCTATAATAAAATCCAGCCATTCTAGAGATGAAACAAACAAAAAAGGGTTGGGAAACATACATACAAAAAAAAGTTAAAGAAATATGGATTATTCTGTGCCAAATAAAGAAGAGATTCATATTGTAAAAGATCCCCACATATTACACTGATGTTGATGAAACACGTTGCCTATGTATAAAGTCTATAGTAAAGTATTACATGAAAATAAATGCTCAGAAATGTGACGTTTAAATCAAATAAATGCAGTTAACATGATACTCTTGTCACTAACATGTATGATATAATGTTATATAAATGTGTGCTTTATATAGTCACATATCTTCATTGCCTGACGATTTGGCAACAACCTAACTGAAAAATCCCAGAGTTGGCATTTGAACCATTGGCAGACTTTGCCATGAGAGCACCGTTATTAACGTTCATGCAGATGTTAGTTAGGCCCAGGAATATCACAATGATGACCAGAGGAAGAAGGAGAAATATTCTTTGTTATAAGGCAAAAAAGGAGATGGGAGGGAGAAGAAAGAAGAAAAAATAGGGAAAAAACTATCCACAGGGAGTATATAGCACATACAATTGCAATAATCTTGCTATTTCTATGCCTAGCTACTGTCTCTGGATAAATGACAAGGCAGCATGTTCTAAACCAGTTTGTCATGATGAGCTGCCACAGGGATGATTTACTATATTCCACTACAACATGACTTTAAATCCCCCTCCTCAAATATAAATTTGAAAAATTACCCGTAATAATTCCGCTGATGCTGGCCTTTCCTGAGGTATTTTCTGCAAGCAGTAATCAACAAATCTCCTAAAGGAGTCTGTCCTGTGTGTGCAAATACACCAAAAGAAAATAAAGTCAGGGTCTTTAGAACACACTGATTACATAAAACAATTCTCATTAAAAGGAAAACTTTGTATTTTAGGAAAGTTTTCAAATAAAACATTTTGTAATATCAGGAGAACTGAACCATTTTCAGGTTATAGTATCTAAAATTAATTCTTTTTGATAATGAGTGAGGATACAGTTTTAAGTTAGCCAATGTACACATATATCTTAATATATAAGAAAGTAGGATCAAATCATAATATATATCAGAAAACACAGATACTATATTTGTACAAAATAATTTTATATACATTTTTCTCTCCAAAGATAACAAGTCTCCTAGTCTCAAATCTATATTCTTCATTACCAGTTGTTAACTCCTCTACCATGCACAACCTACAACAAGGTAGTAAAATTTGAAGCATAAGGGATAGAGAACCTAGCAATAGGCTTTCTGAATAAAAATACTTCCTATCTTGAAAATTCTATTTTGTTCACTCTGCTTTAAAACTGTCCCCACCCCCGCTTTATAACTCTTTGTGGCCCAAATAGTTAGAAAAATATCATAATTTTCATCAAGGAACAAAACATCTTCTGAATAGACAGTAAGTATATGTTCCGTCTCAACACATTTAAATATACATATAGTTAAAAAGTGACAACTGGACAAATAATGACATCAGAGAGGGCCCTTTATTTCTGCTGAGAAGGGATTAGAGTTGAGATGATCAGTACAAGACCATCGTGACTTGAGAGACCAGACTAGTTAGGAAGGCAGCAGGTCATGTTCCCTGTAGGATTTCAGTTACTACGCACATTAAGAACACAGTGCAAGCCATGGTTAGGACATAAATAAATAAACCTCTGTGTGTGTATGTGTGTGTGTGTGTGTGTGTACACATGCATATAGACAGATGATGCTTGTGAGGCATCAGTGTCACTTATAATATAAAATGAAGGAATGAAATGCTTTCTAGGTCAGATATTTAAAATGTAATTTAATAAAAGTGCCAAATACATAAGGTGATTTTCTTAGAGATTTAAAATGATAGCAGAGTCTTACCATTCATTAGACTGTAGCGTTGGGGAATCATTCTGGGCAATGTGATATAAGGCACTCATTGCATTCATGTTGAAAAGGGGGGGCTTCCGTTCCGCTGGAAGAGGAAAGAAACACGATATAGCAGTTCTTGAAGGAAATCAGGCAGATAGAGAAATAAGAAACTATAAGCAAAGCTTTGCCGCTAAATCAATAGCTCATTACTGTCATCATGCCACATAATCCACTTATTTTAATCTCTAAGGTTGGCCCAGGATAGCTATTCAGAAGAAGTTGCCGGTCATTTAATGTACATTGGCAAAGCTCCTAACAGAACCCATTTCAAAAGAGTGGGAAAAAAATGTCTTATTTTTTTTTCCATATGTTCAAAAAATTGGCTTTTGCCCATTTTCCCATGATAGGTATGAATGTCTTTGCATGTGTATTTTAATTAAAAAATATATATTCATTTTAAAATTTCAGAAAGCAAAGTAGAATAAAGCAAAAAAAAAAAGATTTCTGTGAAATGGAACATCTTAAACATCACTGACATAGTATGGGAGATAAGCTAATTCTACTCAGTAAACACTGTTGGATTCCTCATCCAGGCCAAAGAACTTCTAGGGGGTGGGAGCAGAGAGGGAAATGGGAGGTAGAAAGAGGAGGATAAACAATAAAGAAGGTCTGATCAATCTCATTATAAAGAGAAACTCGGTGAGTCAGGTGTGGCTTAATTGGGGATTTAATCCACTCCAGCCAATCATGATCTCTTTATTGGAACTCCTCTAGCTCTCCCTTAGTACCTTGCTCATCTGGCAAGTGCTCACCTATTATATTTACATAAACATACAAATCTTTTCTCTCAAAAGAAATCATAAGCTGCAAGAGAGCAAGATCTTATAATCTTAATACTCTTATTCTTTTCTTTATTCCCGCAGAATTTGTAATAAAATGCTATTCACATATTAGGTGCTCCATTTGTGGATCAAAGGAAAGAAACGAGGCTCTAGATCTGAGTGCAGTTAATTTTATGCTATTTATTAGTTATTATGGCATAGAAGATAAATCACCATCTCATTCTGCCATGCTTACCCTAATGGATTTTTTACAGAGCCCCACTTTCTAATTCATAATCTGGTCTCTAGTTTCACCAGAGCATCTTAGTTTTTAAGTAAAGGTTCTTCTATTAACCACTTCTAAAATGACAAATTGAGCTTATCCTATGCAGTTCTAAGACACAGAATAAGAACTAAGGGTAGAAGTTATAGGAAAGACATGTTCACTCACAGAAGGAAGAATCTATGAAAAGCTAGAGTGGTTAAAAAACAAAAGAAAAACAAAAAACCAGGAAATGTTGAAGTAGTGAACTTTAAGTCATTTGTAGCACTTACACAGAAGACATCTATACTTATTCATCTGTGCTACTTTGGAGGAACTTCTTGACTAAATGATATCTGTACCTCTGGAATGTGATAGTCCACAATTCTATAAATATTTTTCATTGACTTCTCAACAGGACACTTTACACTCACTAAACAGATACTGATATTATAGGGACATGAACTGTTAACATTTGTTGTGTGGACAAATGGATCTATATCTGTTTCAAACGCAGAAGAGAAAAAAAAATCTAGTATGGAGTTATTTTTATTTTATTTTTCAAGAGGTAGACTCTAAAAAGTTTCTAGAGCTTGGCCTTCTGGCAGCTTCAAGCACAGTCAATCCCCCCACAGATACCAAAATCCACAGAGGAGCAAGTCTCTTATATAAAATGGCATAGTATTTGCATTTCTGCCAAATGGGGGGGGCAGGTGATGCAAGTGATGGGGAGTGGCTGTCAGTGTAAGTGGGGCTTAGTTCCCCCCCACCTCCTGCAGTGCAGCCTGCTTCCTGGTGAGCAGCTGGGTGGGGTGCACAGAGGGTAGGGCGCACTGCAGCATTAATGTATTGTCTATAGCTGCTTTCATGTTCCAAGTCGCTATGACAGACACTGTATGGCCTGCAAAGGCTTAGATACTTATTATCTGGTCCTTTACAGAAAGTTTCTCAACCCTTACTGCAGAATATAATAGTTTGCATAGAGCTTCTACATACACAGTGGAATAGAAACTGGGAGTGCTTTTGAAGCCACCCTGTGATATAAGATCCAAATTTTCTTAAGTAAAAGGAAAAAGGTAGAAGCATTAAAATGCTGAGCTAACTACATTAAAAGAGAAAACAATAGTTTCTGTTTAACATAAAGACAATGATCAATTTTTTGTGGATGACCCATCTGCATCATACAAGATCAAGGTTCAGGAAGATCAGTTTCATGAAGTTTCTGGAACCTGCTATGCTGGGCAAGGATCATACTAAATTAGAGCACCTACTGGGCTGGACTCTAATAAGGAAAATCAAAGAGTGCCCCTATCTTTAAATAAATACTTCCTGAAAAGTCATAAGGATTTTATGAACAAATATGATTGACAACCATAATAATTAATGAAAATAATAACTGATGCCATTTATTGAGTTCCTACTATATGCAGGCACTCACTGCTTTAAGCACATTACATATGTCATTTATAATTCTCACAATAGCTTGGCATATTATTCTTCCAGTTTCCCAACTGAAGAAACTGAGGTTCAGCGAGGCTAAATAATGAAATCAAATCACATAGTAATGGCCAAATTGGGATTTCAGCACAATCCTATGAGACTCTAAGGCCTGTGTTCTTTTTGCTAGGCCTCTTTAATAATTCTGTGCATTTTATGATAGATAGTACTAGTATTTAAAAAAAAAAAAAAACAGCTTCAGAAGACTAAATATTACCTGTTTTCCCAAACAGCCATCACAGCATTCATTTATTAACAGATACACAATGAATGGCTAATGTAGAGGGAAAAAATTCCAGGCAGAGAAACCGTATAACAACATTTATATTATTGTTTTTTTCCTGGAGAATTTATTTCTGAAGAGAGTCAATTCCCTGACAATGCTGATGGGCCTCTTGCCAGCTTCTACCATGATCTTTGCTGGTGAACTAAATGTCTGTAGTTTTAAACAGAAGAGCATCCAGATTAACTTCTCTTGAAATAATCTTGAAAAATATCTGGTGACTGGACCATTTCAATGTCCAAGAGTTTCAGAGGATTTAAATATTTCTTTCAATGGAAGATCAATTTAGCAAAAGACAATTTATAGAACAGGCTTAACTACTTAGGAACTGTAGAGCTTGATCTTTAGGAAACAGGACAGTACCAGTAACATTATCATCATCCTGCTTTGTGGTGTCACCTCAATAATTCAACTCTACATTAGAATATTTTTTTTTAATATACACTATTATAGAAGAGAGAGCTACCACACTGAAAGGGGACAACACGCTATTTGGGCACTATCCACAACTTTCAATGTAATTTCAAAATTAGAAGCACAATTTAAAATATATTGTGTGTGCCCAGAATTTCATTAAACCTCAAACATATGGAAAATAGGAAAATGATTGCTTAGAGTTTATCAGGAACAGTTTAACCTTCCTTTTCTCATGTTTAAAAAAGCCCCCAAAGACCCTTCTTTTACTCGTCCATTAACGAAGTTCATGCTAGGGACATGGAGAGCTGTCAAAGAAGTTCTTGTATGGTTTATTATACCATTGATATAATAATTTTTAAGTAATTGCTGAGAAGTTAAATGTCCTTGGTAACAATTTTATTTTGTGAATATTTACTGAACAACTATCATATTTATTTGAATCTAAGATGTCACTGACAATAAGATGTACCACTATTTAATATGCACCAACTATCTTATGTATAACTTAGAAAAATGCTGCCAATTATAAGATGTTTTTACCTATAAAACAAGTCCTACTTTTTAAAAAAAATTGCTTGGATTTTTTAGATAAATAAAAATTGCATACATTTAAGATGTACAATGTGCTGTTTTGATTTTCATATACATTGTGAAGTGATTATCACAATTAACCTATCCATTGTCTCATAAAATTACAATCAAAGGCTGATACAGGGAGCATGCTGCTATATATATTTCAATTCATTGTTATACGTAAAATCAGAAAGTAAGCAAATACCAGGGGCTGTCTCAAGAGAGAAAGTACTAAGATACCTGCTGGGACCTGTTACTATTTCACCCAATGTCAATTGCTGTTTGAAACTTGTCATCATTACATCTACACAGTGAAAAAGCTAATGTGGTGATGATCTTGAATCATCATAAAAGGGTATATGTTGTTTGTTCCACTGAAGAAGGTTGGAAAGAGTAGAATCTATATTACATTTCAGAGGGATTTTGGTAAGAAAAAAACTTGTTAAAATCATGGGTTGGCATTAATAGCTGTAAGACTCAACTTGGGTGGTGTATTCTCTAAAGTGTCATAACTAAGGAGTTGCTGCTATGATTTCAGTGTTAATAGGAAAATTTTGGTTCATTTTTATTTTCTAAAATATACATCATGAAAATTAGAAATAATTCTATATATGAATATAATTAGCTGTTATCGAGCATTTGCTAGGTGACAGGCACTGTTAAATACTTTACCTAAGTTATCTTAGCAAAGCCTGAAAATACCTATGATACATGCCTTGTTATTTTCACTTAGACAAGAAAACTGAGGATTAGGGAAGAAAATGGTCCAAGATCACATAGCCAGAATCAAAATATTACACACCTCCAGGAGGTATCATTTACATCCTAGACCATGTAAATGCCTGATGGCATTATGTTGCAGCCATGCACAGTGGTCCTGCCAGCTAAGTGTTGGCACAGCCAAGATTCATACCCAAGGTGTCTAATTCTAAAACGTACTCTATATTTCTAACTCTATACTATGCACAAAGTAGTTCTTTCCACAAAGGAATGTATATTTATTTTTAATTTTTAAAAAGTTAAATTATTCAATATTTCAAATAGATAAGACTTTGTAGAATATTATAGTAGACACCTACCATTTAGCTTTATCATTATTTTGTCACATTTGTTTCAGGTCTTTTTTCTTCTAAAAAAAAAAATAAGAAAGTAGATATAGCTCTTTCCCCCTTCCTTTCTCTAGAGTCTACTATTCTGAAATTGTATCTTTAGCATCTGCATTCTTATGCTTTATTAGTATATATATGTTCTTAACAATATGTAAAGGAGTTTATAAAACTTTCATAATTGGCATGATACTGTACTTATACTCTTGCAATTTTTTTGTTCATTAAATATTCAATGTTATGATTTTGAGATTTACCTATGATGATACATGTAGAGCTAGCTCATTCTTAACTGTAATACAGTGTCCCATAATTTATCCATTCTCCTTTAGATAAGAATTTAGATTGTTTCCACCTTTTCTGGCTACTATAGACAAGGTTGCATCCTTGTACACTTTCCAGTGTATGTGCGTAAAGATTTCTCCAAGGTATACCTTTAGAAGTGTCAGGTCACTGCTCCTCACCAGTATGACAAGATTTGGCCAATTTGTACTCCAAAGCTATTATATCAACTTACATTCCTATTAAATAGGAGTGTAAATTTCCTTAGACACATCCCTAAATTTATTATCCTCAGACTTAAAAACTTTTGCCAAACTGATAGATGTGAAATTGTTTCGACTTGCATTTCCCTAATGAGCCTGAGTATCTTCTGATGTTTGTTGTCCATTTAGGTTTCCTCTTCAATGCATTGCTTAATCATATTTTTTACTCATTTTTCTACTGGCTGTTTGGCTTTTTCTTTTTGATAAAGAAATTATAAGAGTTCTTTATAAATTCTGGACCAATACCCTGTTGGTTAGATATGTTTCAATGACCTTCTCCTAGTCCATGGACTGTCTTCTAATTTTTGTTTTACATGGCTTTATAAAGTAGTAAAAATTATCATATTTGTCATTATGCTTTTAAAATATTGATTAGAAAAATTCTTCTTTATACTTGTAAAGGTATTCTAGAGTAATAATAGTAACAACACTTACATAGTGCTTATTATATGCTAGGCCATGTTTTAAGTGCTTTATCATTAATCTTCACAGCAACCCCATGAAATGCAACAGTTATTATCTCTGTTTTACAGATGAGAAACTGAGGCATGGGGGGGGGGGGCTTTTCCTAAATGTTTTAAAGTTTTACTTTTTACTGGTGGTAGAAGAAGACCTTTCACTATTTATTTATATATTTTTTGATTTTACAAACCATGTGAATCTGTTACCCTAATTGAAAAAAATAAATATTCTGATTTTCCTCCCCAAATTCTGTTTCTTAAAATTAATTTCTCTTTAATGTTAAAAAAAAAAGATACATGGTACATCTTTACCATATGTTGCTTTTTTGAAAAGGGTTAATGAAACATTGTAAATGTAATGCTAAGTATCTCAAGTTTTCTTTGTAGGCCAAACGTTTTAGGGAAAGAGAAATCCATAGTCTGAGAATCAAACTGGAACTCAAATTCTCACAGGATAAATTTGGAAACCAAGATAGAATTAACTAAATTATAAACTGAAAAAACAAGGTCAAAGGATTTTTTTTTAAAGCCAATTTTTAAAAAGTTTAACATTTTGATTTTACATTTATACAAATAGATATTTGTATAAATATATGTATCTACATAATGGCAGTGGTACACTGGAGCCAGCTCATACTGGCTTTGGAAGGCCAACTGGGCACATCTTTTCCCAATTCCATATTTAGTGAATAGCACTGGTAGCTTGAAATTGGCTAAAGTGGGAATATTTACACCACAGAAATTGGCAAATGCCACAAATCAGGGCTTTTTCTCTCTCCACAAAAGATTCATTTGTTATATTTACCAGTACATCACTGGATAGAAACCGCTTTAAGATACATTAAAGTTCAAAATATACAAACAGAGAAGAGGGGTGTGTGGCATTTTAGACAATTTTAGATATAACTGCCACAATATTTGGGGAACAACTTTATAGCTGGGGCATCTTCTAACATGAAATTTTCTCTGAGGTTGCACTCTATGTGGGTCAAATACAGTTTTAGGGTAAGATCTTTGATAAGCCTTCTAATACTTTTTTGGATTTCCCTAATATAAATTGGAAATTTAAATTAAGGTAATGGAAAATATCATAAAGGTAGGATGTATATTAATACTCATGGTATGGAGAATGGATATTTTAAAAATATTAGTACTTACTATCCTGTATTTCTAGGTTTGTTAACTGCCATATCTGCTTAAACTCCTTTAATTAAATTAATAACATGAAAATGTAGCAGAGAGAAAGCAATCTTCTGTGTTATACAAGAGTATAGAAAATACAATAAATTCACATTACCTGGCACACAAAAAGCAGTAATTCATTAAATAGCTAGATGAGTTAATTGACAATCAAAATAAGGAGTGATTCCTAAAAATACAATGAAAACAAATAACTCTTTACTCACCCAATTCAATACAGGTGATCCCAAGTGACCAAATATCAACTTTCCCGTCATACTGCCCTTCATCCATAGCTAAGATTACCTCTGGAGCCATCCTATCAAACACAATGTACACTTAAGTTACAAATTAAAAACAAAATTCTTCTAATAAAGTGATTCAATGAAATTAACTATTCTTAAGGGGACTCTAAAATTTTTATCTGATATTATTTCCTTATACAAATCATTTTGAAAATACTATTCAAAATATAAATATACTTAGTGATTTATATAAAACATTATTTTCAATAAACCCTGGCTCCACCCCTTATTATCAGGTTGATCTTGGGTAAGTTCCTTAATCTATCTGCGTATCAGTTTCTTCATCTATAAAACCAAGAGAATTCTAGTAGCTACCTCATAGAGATTTGTAAAGAATTACTATACACGAAATACTTAAATCACTTTAAACATAAAAAACACTTTTTTAAAATCATTTTTTGATTTACTTTTTTATATGAAGGGGTGGAGGATTGTGAGGAGGGGTGTTCAGTTGCCTTGTTTGTTTGTGTTGAGACAGAGTCTCCCTGTGTCACCCTGGGTAAGGTACAGTGGCATCACTGTAGCTCACTGCAACCTCCAACTCTTGAGCTCAAAGCAATCCTTCTGCCTTAGCCTCCCAAGTAGCTGGGACCACAGGCGTGCGTTTTCCCCGCTTTCTTTTGGTAGAGATGGGTCTCACTCTTGGTCAGGCTATTCTCGAACTCCTGAGCTCAAGTGATCCTCCTGCCTCGGCCTCCCAGAGTGCTATGATTACAGGTGTGAGCCACTGCACCCAGCCCATAAAAAACACTTTATGGGATGACTTAAACCGATGTAATCAGTGTTCCAAAGATAGTAAAACTTACAAAAACAAAGAACAGGTTATGGTAATGGATGCTACTTTACTTGTTTGTCCATTTGCATTAGGAGGGCAGGGGCTGTATCAGTCTAATATGCTGTGAACAGAACTGTGCTCTGTAACTGTGTGTAAGCAGTTGCTTAGTAAATGCTATTTGATGATGATGGGGAAAAAATCCAAATAGCAGCTAATTTTTTTAGTAGGCAAGTAATTTTCTAGGGACATAAGTCACTCTCTAAGGTATAATGAAATTCCAGTGTATCCGTGAAAGGAAGGAAAGAAATCTGGAATAGAATAGACAAAAAACTCTAAGTCAGAATGACAAGCTAGGTGATGTATCAGAGAACTCAACACAGACAAGGACTCGGATTTCTTTCACTAAAAGGTAAGATTTATGTTTGTTGGCTCATCAGAGAAGGCTAAAGAAGTTGCCTTGTCCTTACCTGGATACTCCGCCTCAAGAGAAAAGTTCAAAAGAAATCACAAATGAAATCTAAAACCTGAGGTTGGTCAGTGAGGTGATAATCCTGCTCAGTTTACAACGAGTGACACCAGCCCTATTTGAACAATTTAAAGTCATTGTAAATTTTATACTAAGAGGCCGGGCACGGTGGCTCATGCCTGTAATCCTAGCACTCTGGGAGGCCGAGGCAGGAGGACCGCTCAAGGTCAGGAATTCGAAACCAGCCTGAGCAAGAGCGAGACCCTGTCTCTACTAAAAATAGAAATAAATTGATTGGCCAACTAAAAATATATAGAAAAAATTAGCCGGGCATGGTGGCGCATGCCTGTAGTCCCAGCTACTCGGGAGGGTGAGGCAGGAGGATCGCTTGAGCCCAGGAGTTTGAGGTTGCTGTGAGCTAGGCTGACGCCAGGGCAACAGAGTGAGACTCTGTCTCAAAAAAAAAAAAATTTATACTAAGAGTATTTCTTTTTATGCTAGTGAGTTTTCTGTCCTTCTCAAATGAAATCTCATTTTGAGGCACATTGGCAAGACACTATAAAAAAACAAAACATAACCAACGCCATGGGTCCATCTTGTTTGTGTAAGAATATTTTAAAACTATGTCATGTTGTCTAATTCTACATACCAGTAAGGTGTGCCCACAAAGGAGTTGGCAGGTGAAACCATTGAGGCAGATCCAAAATCAGCTAGTTTCACCTGACCTGGCTCTGTTAGAAGAATATTTCCTGCTTTAATATCCCTATAGGAAAAAATAAGAGGGTTAGAAAATGACTTTTCAATTTTGATTATGCAATAGGTCAGAGCATGCAATTAATAAGACAAAAAAGTTTATTAAAAAAAAAACCTTGCTCAGATAGCCAGAAGGGGATTTAGTAATTACGGTATGTTGTAAGGGGGCTCAGATCCCTGTGTGTACTTACAGGTAGGTCATAGTAATTACTTAAAGGTAGAGCTTTCTTCAGAGGGAGGGAACACAGTGAGAAAAAAGGCAGACATTGCAGACAAGGAAACATATTCAGCTGCTATACTTACAAAAGCACAGTCTTAAATGCTACATTCAGTCATCAACAGTATTCCTTGTGCTGGAAAAACTGGAGCCATTTGTAACTGCCTTTTTCCCCCCCAAATTATGTGACATTTTTGGAGCCTAAACAAACCTGTAATGACTCTGTATTGACTACCTACCAATAAACCTCAACTACGCACATACCTTTTCTTTCTTGCCTGTGACCCTTTCTCTCTGCCTTTAATTGTAAGTGCAACTCTAAGGCATTTGAGGGTACATGTTATATAGAAGGTGTTACTTTAAAAATAACACTGTACAGTTAAAAGAAGACCCTGAAAGATCAAAACAAACAAGGATTAGGGGTTAGGAAATTGCATTTCTACTGTATTACTACAAAGAATCTCAAGTGGTTACTACTAAAGCTATTGGATGTTTTATGCAGCAAAAAGTATTAAAAATATGATTAAAAAAATTCATTCCTCAGTATGATAATTTAGAATGAAAACATGTGGATGTACTCCTTATTCTTTAAAAAAAAAAAAAAA
>VBSM01003044.1:7485926-7504860 GCA_008086735.1 Cheirogaleus medius
CTGCAACCTCAAACTCCTGGGCTCAAGTGATCCTCCTGCCTCAGCCTCCTGAATCACTGGAACTACAGGTACATGCCACCACACCCAGCTAATTTTTGTTTTTTGTAGAGACGAGGGTCTCAAACTCCTGGCCTCAAGTGATCCTCCCACTTCGGCCTCCCAAAGTGCTAGTATTACAGGTATGAGCCACTGCACCCAGCCACAATGTTTTTAATATAAGAATATTAAAGGGTGACCCAGTCTATTTTTGACTTGGAAGTGAAAAAGCATGCCTCTTTAGGGAAAATAAAAGTAGTTCATTCAATGTGGATGTATGGGAGAACTGAAAGGAGAAAACATGGAGCTGGTTGGTGTTAAGCCAAGCAAAATCACAAGAAGCCTTTTAGATCATATGAAGAAATCTGGACTTTATCCTGAGTTACTGTTATTATTTACAAACAACATAATCACCTATGTAGAAAATTCAATGGAATCTCAAAAAGCTACTAGAACTTATGATTTTATTAAAGTTATAAAATATAAGATCAATACATAAGACTCAATTCTATTTCTATATATGAATAAATGAAAATAAAATTTTAAAAATATCAGTTACAGTAGCATCAAACATATGAAATACTTAGAGATAAATCTGACAAAGGATGTGCAAGACCTGTACACTGAAAACTATATTATAAAAATGAAATAAATTAAAAACATAGTAAAGGTACATATTGTGTTTATAGATCAAAAGACTCAACATTTTTGTTTAGAAATAGAAATTGAGAAGATGATTATAAAATTCATATGAAAATGCAGAGGACCTAGAATAACCAAAACAGCTTTGAAAAAGGACGATAAAGTTGGAGGGCTAACAAACTAATTTTAAGCTTTATTATGAAGCCACAGTTATCAAGACAGTGTGATACTGGTGTACAGATAGGCAAATAGATCAATGCAACAGAATAGGAAGTCCAGAAGTAGATCCACACATTTATGGATAACTGAGTTTTGAAAAAAGTACAAAGGCAATTTGGTGGAAAAAGTATAGTCTTCAACGAATGGTGCTGAAACAACTGCCTACATACATGCAAGAAAAAAGATCTTTGGTCCATACTGACACCCTATATAAAAATTAACTCCAAATGGATTATAAAACAAAATAAAATTTACAATGATAAATCTTCTAGAAGAAAACATAGGAGAAAATCTTTGTGACCTTGGGTTAGGAAAAAAATGCCTTAGATACAAAACCAAAAGCACAGTCCATACAAAGAAAAATTGATAAATTATACTTTATTCAAATTAAAAATGTCTGCTTTTTGAAAGACATTTAAGAGAATGAAACAACAAGCAGCATATTGGGAGAGAATCTTTGCAAAATATATCTCATAATGGTCTTGTATCCAGAAATTATAAAGAATCCTCAAAGGTCAATAATAAGAAAATGACACAATTTTAAAAACAGGCAAAAGATTTGAATAGGCACTTCACCAAGGAAGATATATGAATGACAAAAGAAAGATGCTTACTATGACTACTCATTAGGGAGATGCAAATTAAAACCATAATGAGATACTACTACATACCTATTAGAATGGCTAACATTAAAAAGACTGACCATACCAGGTGTTGGCCAGGAGATGAGTGACTGTATCTTTCACACACTGTTGGTGGGAATGCAAAATGGTACAAACACATTGGAAAAAGTTTGGCAGTGTCTTCAAAAGTTAAACATACACCTACCATATGATGTAGTCATTCCACTCCTACATATTTACCCAAGAAAAATGAAAGCGTGTGTCAATACAAAGCTCTGTACAAAAATGTTCATAGCAGTTTTATTTTTAATAGCTTAGACTGGAAACAACCCAAATGTCCATCAACAAAAGAACAGACAAACAATCTGTGGTACATGCAGACAATGGAATGTAACTCACCAATAAAATGAACTATTGACACATGCTACAACATGGATGAATCTCAAAATAATTATGCTGAGTTAAAGAAGTCAGACAAAAGGGAGTATATACTTTATGATTTCATTTATATAGAATTCTAGAAAATGCAAACTCATCTAAAGTGACAGAAAGCATATCAGTGGTAACCTGGGGACAGCGTAGGGGTAAAAAGGGGTGAGTGGGAGGAATTAAAAAGGGACACAAGAAAGCTTTTGGGAGTGATGGACATGTTTATTACTGCCACCATGATGATGGTTTCACAGATATATTTGCTGGTTAAAACATATTACGTTCTTTAAATATGTTCAGATTATTGTCTATGAGTTATACATCAATAAGGTAGTTTTAGAAAGATACAATATACAAAATTGAAAGGCAAATAAAGTAGGGAAAATTCTTGCAAAATATGTGCCAGTTAAAAGCTATTCTTAATATCAGAGAAATGAACACACACACACACATAAACCCACACACAAACTCAAAGAGGTAAATAGGAAATTCAAAAGTGAAATAGCAGTGGCCGTTGGATATGAAACATACGTAAATCTAGTTTGATCACTAGTGAGTGATCAAAGAAGTAAAAAATAACAGTATACACCTCATTTCACCCACCAAATAGGCAAAATAATAGAAAAAAGATAACATTTTTTGGGCAAGGACTTAAGGAAATCATCATTTTCATACACTACTGGAAGAGCAGAATGGGTATGTTCTTTGACCCAGTCATACCCTTCTGGGAATTCATACAAGGGAGTTTCTTTTTTGTTTGTTTTGTTTTAGCGAAAGAAGTGAGGCATAAGTACGTAGTGCACAGAAGGAATATGACAGTGAAGACGGGAAACATCTGAAGTAGGTGCTGGATTTCAGGTGACTTATTTCTTTCTTTTTGCTTATCTGTATTTTCTAAAATGTTTTGCAAAGCCTGTTACTTCTGTAATTAGAGGAAAAGTGATTTAAAACCTTTTATGCAATTTCAAAATCTAATTATAAAGTACTATAACAAAAAAATACTAATATATATATATATATTTCCAGAAAATAGATAAAAGGAATCAAGAAACTTTAAGTAAGCTCATTTCTTTTAACCAAATAATTCTCAAAATTGTAAGCTATAACTGAGAATAATGAAAATCTATAAGGAAATAATTTGAAACTCAAAAATTGTTATAAAAATATTTTATCTCAATTTTATTCATTCATATTTTTATTTTCCCTTTTATTTTTCTTACAAAAATAACAACTCATCATAGAAAAACCAGAAAATACTATCTGTTCTCATTTTTTAGGAAAAAGCTAAGTCACAGATCTATGGACAATACCTTTTTGTGTGTGGCACAAAATATATTGTATTGCTCAGATTCATTTTAGCAGCAATCTTTAGTTTTCCTCTTTCATAACTCCAGTCTTTTCAATTTACAGTGCACCTAAGGAAAAAGAAGAGTAAAACATATAATTATAGGATCAAAATTAAAGAAATAATAGTTGCTAACATGGTAGTTTTAAATATTTGTAAACGTAATATTACAAAGTTAAAATTTAATCTTTATCTGTTTGCGGATGACAAATTTAAAAGGTGAGATATCTACAACAAAGATACACGCTACTTTTTCACAAGCAATACCTAGGAAACAAATATGTCATTAGATTTCAGAATCTATGTTGAGGCTTCCACTGGTTTGTGTCCAGGGTAACTCAATAGAGACTACCAGTAGATAGGACTAATCTGACAGTACGTAATAATGCTACTGATTCTCTGTCAGTAAGGCTTATATTTTGAATTGCTTTTCTAACAGGCATGATGATTTACACTGATTCATCTACCTTCTCTTTCCCAGGCTCTCCTATAACCAACCTCTCACATTTTTGGAATAATTACTATTTTTTAATTATCTATTAAAGAAGTACATGTCCAATATAGAAAATCTGGAAAATATATATTATGAAAAAAATCCATAATCCTAGCTGGGCAAAATTCCATAAACAATTTGCCATACTTTTCTCCATCCATGCACTTATTTATTTCTTCATGCCCATATTTCTTTTGTTATGCAGCTAAGATTTTATATTAATACATATAATTCCATAGTCCACCTTCTTTATCTAACTATATTGCAAGCATTTTGCCATGTCACCAATCACTGTTCACAATGACTTAATGTCTGTCTTATAGAAGAAGCACAATTCATTCACAACCATTTCTCCACAATTGGAAACCAAGGCTGTATTCAACCTTTTGTTGAAATATTAATATCAAAAATTGTGTCTTGGGCCAGGTGTGGTGGCTCACGCCTATAATCCTAGCACTCTGGGAGGCCGAGGCGGGAAGATCCCTCAAGGTCAGGAGTTCGAAACCAGCCTGAGCAAGAGTGAGACCTCGTCTCTACTAAAAATAGAAAGAAATTAATTGGCCAACTAAAAATATATAAAAAATTAGCCGGGCATGGTGGCACATGCCTGTAGTCCCAGCTACTCGGGAAGCTGAGGCAGGAGAATCGCTTGAGCCCAGGAGTTTGAGGTTGCTGTGAGCTAGGCTGATGCCACGGCACTCTAGCCTGGGCAACAGAGTGGGACTCTCTCTCAAAAAAAACCAAACAAAAAAAAATTGTGTTTTGAAGATCTTTGTGTATATTACTTATCTAGGTTTTAGGGGCTCTCTTGGGGATAGATTTCTAGAAGTATAGTTACTGGGTCAAAGAATATAATAGTTTAAAAATATATATATATATACACGAATAATTTTTAGATACTTAACTAGTTTTAGAGATGAAGGCATTACAGAAAAAAAAAACAATTAGAAAAAAGGTATCAACTTTCATTTTCACATTTTTCTTGAGCATATCCTAATCTTGCATGCCTATACTTATGAACTAAACTTTTTCATTATTTTTGTTATTCCCTCTGATTCTGTCTGTAGAATGCTTTAGATTAATTGGTAGCTAAAAACTTGCCTGAATTCAGTATCACATTTTACCTAACCACCAACCAATCAGTAACTGAAGTGTCTGCATATGTACCCTGCTAATTTATTTTACTTTATTTTATTCTATTATTTTTAGAGACAAAATCTTGTTCTTTCACCCAGGCTGATGTGCAGTGGTACAATCATAGCTCACTGTAGCCTTGAACTCCTGGGCTCAAGCTAGTCTCCTGCGTCAGCTTCCAAGCAGCTGAGACTACAGGTGCACACCACCATGCATAGCTAATTTATTTATTTTATTTTTTATTTTTTGGTAGAGACACATTCCTGCCGTGTTGCCTGTGCTGGTCTTGAACTCCTGGCCTCAAGCGATCCTCCCACCTCCACCTTCCATACATAGTGCTGGCATTATAGGCGTGAACCACCGTACCTGGCCTCTAACCTGCTAATTTAGTCTGACTATAGCTTCAATGAACTAAAATATTCCTTATGACATCATATGAGCCCTAGTTGCTAAATTTCTAAGAAAGTAGTTTTAAATAAGGTATTTATTAATGTCCTCATGACCTCATTTCAAATGTAGGAGACATTCACTCCTAGAAAATAGTTTTCTCATGCTAGGGACATGCATGCTTTGTATTTTTTTTCTCTAAATACTTATTCGCTTTTCCATAATTTTCTTAAAATGCATACTCTCTCCATCTTTGGTTGCATAGCTCTATAAAAAATGTTCTAAAATAAACTCTCTAAGACTTCTAGGAATTAAATCTCAGTTTTATCTTTTTTTGTTTGTTTGTTTCTTTTTCCTGTTAGAATACTCTATTGCTATTGAGACTGAAGACAGTATTCCTGAAGTTCATCCATTCAGCCTAAAGGATGTTTTCAGGTTTTTTTCCATTTGACCACCCCTTCTTTCTTCATAAATGTCTCCTGGATCCCATGAAACTGTCTTCTGTTTTCCCAAATTATTCTGGTTATAGTTCTTCTTCTCTCTGATCCCTAAATGAATGTGTTCCTCCAAGGAATTGCCATGTCCTCTGGGTGACTGCAAGCTGCTGTCTTAATTTCTGTCCACTTAATGGTTTTAAATGATACTATGTCACTCACTAGACAGTCCTGACCTCTATTTTAAGCCCAGTCTTATATTATCATATATCTATTTGGCTTCTCCCTTAGATGGCTCACATATACTTCACATTAACTTTGACTCTTCCCTGTCCATTAGATTCAATTAATCTCCAATTCTGCTTCAAATATTTCTTTTTACCTGTTTTTCACTTTCTATGTCTATGGGATTCATTTTCTCTCTCCTCTACTTCTGTTCTTTCCATAATAATCTTTCTGAAGCATAGTTCAGATAATATCACACCTCTACTCAAAATCTGTCAGTATCCCTACTTCCTACAGGATCAAGAATAACTTTACCTAACTAACCTTCAAAGCTGGCTTCAAACTACTACTCTAACCTAAATTCTTCAACTCTATAATCAGGAAAAAATAAATTATATTCAGTTACATTTTCACACAGACTTTGTATTTCATTTTATACTTTGTCTTTGCTTATGTTGTTTCCTCTGCTTACAATGTCCAAATCCCAACTATTTTCATAGTCTAGCTAAATGTCACTTCTGTAAAATTTACCATTTTCTCCCTTTGATTCAGTTTTATTTTATTTATTTATTTTTTGAGACAGAGTCTCACTCTGTTGCCTGGGCTAGAGTGCTGTGGTGTCAGCCTAGCTCACAGCAACCTCAAACTCCCAGGCTCAAGCGATCCTCCTGCCTCAGCCTCCCCAGTAGCTGGGACTACAGGCCTGCACCACCATGCCTGGCTAATTTTTTATATATTTTTAGTTGGCTAATTAATTTTTTTAGTAGAGATAGGGTCTCACTCTTGCTCAAGCTGGTCTCGAACTCCTGAGCTCAAACGATCTGCCCACCTCGGCCTCCCAGAGTGCTAGGATTACAGGCATGAGCCACCACACCCAGCCTTGATTCAGTTTTAAATACACATATTAGTATACTCTAACCAGATAAGCACTTTTTCAGAGTAGGGTACATGTCTAAGTCCACGTTTTGATTAATCATTGTATCCATATAATATTTTCTTTAAAAAACAACTTTGAGAAATAATTCACGTATCATACAATCCACCCATTTAAAATGTAGAATTCAATGGTTTTTAGCATATTCACAAATATGTACAATCATCATGAGCTATTTTTAGAACATTTTCATCACTACACACACAAAACCCCCCAAACCCTTTAGCTCTCACTCCTTCCTAAGCAACCACTAATCTACTTTCTGTCTCTATAGATGTCTTTGTTCTGGATATTTCATATGAATGGAATAATATAACATGTGGTCTTATGTGACTGGTTTCTTTTACTTAGCACAATGTTTTCAAGGTTTATCCAAAGTGTAGCACGAATCAGTATTTCATTTCTTTTTATTGCCAAATAATATTCCATTGTATGGAAACACCACATTTTGTTTTTCCATTTATCTGGTGATAGACATTTGGGCTGTTTTCACTTTTGGCTATTATAAACAGTGTTGCTGCAATCATTCACGTACAAGTCTTTATGTGGACATACACTTTTATTTCTCTTGAGTATTTATCTATGAGTGGAAATGCTGGGTCCTCTGGCATCTTTATATAGCAGACACTCCATAAAAATCTGTTGAAATCTTCTCTTTGCTATTTTTCCATTTAGTTCAATCTTAGAACTAAAAATGATTATTCAAATTTATCCTTCCCCCAAAAACGTGAACAAGGATACTTTTTCTTCCAAATGGATAGCATTTTAAGAATTAACTAAAGATGAAATGATACGCATACATTTTTTCCTCCTTTCTTTGACCTCCTGCAACCTCAGGTATTACATTCACAGTGAGAACTTAGAACTGTGCCAAGAATGTAGTATTTCAGGTCTTGGGCCCTTGGGCCAAATAAACAATCCAGCTAGCTTGGAGTAGAAGATTTCATCAGAGATGTGCGACTGAAATAATTTTCCTTGCTCTTTATTCTAAGAAATGGAAAACTTCCAACAATGGTAATCAAGTAAATTATTTCTCACATTCTAACTTAATATAAGAAAAAATACTTGATAGAAGAAATATAAATATTTTAAATAATTTTCCTTTTCCCAGAAGCTTCAAGAAAGATGATTCATGGAAGATCTTAGTTGCCTCCCAATGTTTTAATGACACTTCTTCAACAGTAAACCAGGAGCCAACTAACTTGAAAACTCCACAATATTACAGCATTAAGAAAAGGAGTAAGAATCAGAATATTTCATACTGCAAAGAATTTTAAAGATCAACCATTTCAATTCCCTTTTTTTTACACTGAATCTTAGAAAGGTTAAGCATTACATCACACCAGTGGAGCAGTGTTATCCCAGATTAAAATCCAGGACTTCCAATTTCCCACTTCAAAAACCTTGCTCCTGAACTGCGCTCCTAAGTCATACTTCAAAACATCAAAAAGGTGCTCGCTTCAGCAGTACATAAACTAAAATTGGAACGATGCGGAGAAGATTAGCATGACCCCTGCACGAGGATGACATGCAAATTCGTGAAGCATTCCATATTTAAAACAAAACAAAACAAAATCAAAAAGTCTTCCTAATTGTTATAGGTTACAGGATAGTTAGGAAAATTTTACTTTAATAAATTAGACTTAAATCTAATAATTTAGATTTAACTTAAAAAATAAGATTGGACTTCACTGTCATTATTTCTCCCAAAGATTTCCTAATACTTAAATATATAATGGTGGAGTCAGTTCTTGTGAGGGCTGAAGAGTAAACAAATTTGGATGCCTTCTCTAAGAATATAAAATTCTCACACATAACAGGTATAAGGCCTTAGAAGGGGCTGGTACAAATAAATTTATGCCTCTGTAAATTCCTATTATTTCATTTTCTTGCTCCCAGAGGGTAGACTGAGGCAGGAAAAATCTCCATTTTACAGTAGTAAAAAAATGAAGTATAAATAAGCAATATGACTTTTTCACAGTCACACAGTCAGGACTAATCCAGTGTTGGATTTTCCCTCCTCTTCCTACCACAGAAACTCCCATACGGACTCAAAGAGAATTGTCTTTAAAGAAAGAAATAGAAAATTTTTTGGTTAGTTGTTGCTACCGTCTGCCACCAATATTTAACTGTTATTCTGAGGTAAGAAAACTGCTTTTATGGTACTTTCACTTTGAAAATGAAACTAGACGATAGTTGCTTTTTATGCCACTATGATCATATAGCCCATTGTGATCATATATCCTAGCATTTAAGAGCTGAAAAGGGACCTTAATGATCATCTAATTTCTACTTAGCAAATACTGCAGAACTGGCTGGGTTTTTGATTATCATAATAATGATAACCTTTAGACTACCCCTGGGTCAAATGACATTAAATAATGTGAAGAAGATTCTTCTAGTCACTCTTTAAGACTTTATCTAAGTATGCTAAACAGCAAAAATATCAATTATTTTGGTTTCTTACAGAATATTATTTTCTTCCTCCTTTAAAAAAAAGAAATTTAGGTTAAAGAGACAGATGGGGAAGAAGAGGCTCCTTGGATCTCTTAAATTTAACACTATTTTTGTTCTGATACTCTGATATGAGGCAAGCTATCTGAAATCTATTATGCATCCATTTCAGAAAAAATGGTACTTAAAATTAAGTTATGGGCCTTAAAATTAAAACCAGCACAAAAATGGTGCTGATGTGTCTACATAAATTCCAAATTTTTCTAAAAGATTAGACTAGGCTTTTGAAATCTTCATTTGTACTATAACTTAATCATATGTATTGAATATATGATATGAAAACTTTAACTGTAATGTACAATGATGATTTGTTCTTAGACAGGGTTTCTCAAACTTGATTAATATTCATTCATATCCTTTATTTAAAAAATTCTCACGGATTCCCATTTTCTTAAATACTTTTAGTCATTCACATTCCTAATTTATTAATGTATTAATTCACTAAGCAAATATTTATTAAGTACCTAATATGTGTCCAGTACTAACAAGGCTCTAAGGTTCTTCCCTATTCTCATAGAGCTTACATTCTAGTAGAGAGAGACATAAATATTGTTATGTCAGGTATTTAATAAATATTAAGAAAAAAATTTAAATGAACAGGGTCAGTGTGCAGGATAGATCTTTCTGACATGGTAACAGTTGAGCAGACATTGAAGGCTGAGGAAGAAGTGAAGGAGTAAGCCCTAAAGATACCCGGCAAGGAAGAGCGGTCCAGGCAGAGGCAAAAGCGAGATTGTTTGATGTACTCCAGGAAAAACCTGAAGGCCAGCATGGGTGGAAGAGAATGAGCCACTGGGGACATGGCAGAAGAGGCGTGAGGCCTTTCATTACATGGTGAAGACTTTGGATTTTATTATAAGTGAGATGGGAAGCCACTGAAACATTTTGGGAGAGGTGACCGATGTATTTAAAAGGATCACTCTCTGGCCAGGCGTGGTAGCTCATGCCTGTAATCCTAGCACTCTGGGAGGCCGAGGCAGGCGGATCGCTCAAGGTCAGAAGTTCAAAAGAAGTCAGAAGCTCTGAGCAAGAGCGAGACCTCATCTCTACTAAAAATAGAAAGAAAATTAATTGGCCAACTAAAAATATATAGAAAAAATTAGCCGGGCATGGTGGCGCATGCCTGTAGTCCCGGCTACTCGGGAGGCTGAGGCAGGAGGATCGCTTGAGCCCAGGTGTTTGAGGTTGCTGTGAGCTAGGCTGACACCACAGCACTCTAGCCCAGGCAACAGAGTGAGACTCTGTCTCAAAAAAAATAAAAAAATAAAAAAAAGGATCACTCTGACTATTCTGTGGAAAACAGATTGTATGGGAGCAAGGCTAAAAACACAGATACCTAAAAGACAGCCATTGCAAAAGTCCAGGCAAGAAATGATGGCAGTCAGTACCAATATGGTGGTGGTGGTAGAGGTAGTGAGAAGTGGTTGAATTCTGGAATAACTGAGAAGGAACAGCCAGTGGGCTTTGCTGTTGTGGCTGGAATATGAAAGAAATAGAGGAGTCAGAGATGACTCCAAACCTTGGGACCTGAGGTACTAAAAGATGAAATTGCCCATTTATAAAACTGTAATAAACCTCTTAGAGCTTTTAGAGAACTTATATAAAACAAATTCACAACCTCTCTCCGAATCAAGGTTAACAACACTGTTTCAATATGACAGATGTTATTATTTTGTTGATACAAGAACTTCGAAAACAAGTATTGCCCCATCTAGCTCGTGTCCTGTTGTTTAGCATGGCAAGCTTACTCGCCATGTGATGGCTTCATTCTCCCACCACTCTACCTATACTCTAAGAACACTCATTTGTATAACCTGATTTAATGTCCTCTGCCCTTTACAAGGTGAGAATTCAACAGTTATGCATTAATTCAACTTCCGTTTCTATTCTTTTCTCATTCATCTAAGACAATTCAAGTGGTACCACTTGGAACTATGGTAAGCACAAACACAGGCCCAGAAATCACAGCAAACCACAGAACTCTTTGGTAATAAAGTGGTCATCCAAGTGATCCACTATATATTATTATTTAAAAGAAAATCATTTTTAAAAGAAAAATCACAACAGTTTAAAACTCTCACAGAAAACTTTGAGATATATTTGCATGCATTCAAATTCCCAGGGGTCCATATGTCTACTTGAAAACACTAGAAAATGGAGTCTTACCCAAAGTGGTTGAGTACAAAGGTTGACAATTAAGGCCAAAACTGCATACATTCAAATTACCCTTGAAATTCCCAGGATATGTGGTTTTGTTTATAAAATTCTTTAAAGTAATTCTCATGCACAGTTAAGTTCGGGAACCACTTAAGTCAGCTGAAGGAAAAAAGAGAAAAGTCTATCTATAAAAGAGATTCTTAACCTTTCTTATGACATTGAACTCTTTGGCAGTCTGGTGATGCCTATGGACTTCACCAGAATAACGTTTTAAATTTTAAAAAATTAACCACTTAGGAGCTGGCCATGGTGACGCACGCCTGTAATCCCAGCTACTTGGGAGGCTTAGGCAGGAGGATTATTTTATCTTCACGACCACCACAAATTGTCTCTGCCATGCCCTGAGCTCTCAAGATTCAAAGTCCTGGGTGGGAGCATCCAGAGTCACATGTCCACATGTCAGCTGCTGGGCAACTGGAGGAATATCTACCTGTACTTCTTTTGTACCCATAGCAGAAGGAAGAACACTGCCTCCCAAATAGGACAGTGTTCAAGTGACAGGTAAGCACACTATAAATATCCACTCATTAATGATCAAGAGCAACAGCACAGCTCAGAGGATAAGTGATAAACTTGGATTTAGAATGTTCCAGTTTCTAATACTGTCTCCTTAATTCCCTCTAACCTAAGTTTTATCTGTTTAAGCTTCTTCTGTATTAACAAACTATTACCCTTCTCATGAGTTTAATAAAAGCAATAGTTCCTGAATCAGTGCTCAACTATTCTTTCATTCTTTTATTCACCATTTACTGGATACCTGCTATGCTTATGATACTGTGTTGGGTGTTGAAGAATATAGAATGATACGTGTTCACCAGAAACTCTACCCAGAACCAGTGAGTGTTGCAAGTACTGTGGAAGTTCAAAACAGGGAGAGAGAACATCTCACTCTCTAAGGAGTTGGGGATGGGGATGGGTAGGTGACTAGTGGCTTTGTGGAAGAGATGGCACTTGGATTATTCTGTAAAGAACAGGTAAAATTTTTATAGGAAATGATGTATGCACTTCCTATAAAATTGGAGTTTGTAGCATATTAGGAAATGGTACATTACTTAAATTCTTATTCTACAGATTTGGGAAGGGACTCTTTGGAAACAAAGCTGGAATAGTCTACTGGGTCTAGATTGTCAAGGAGCTTGAATACCATGCAAAGAATTTTAAGCTTTTCTCCTACTGATGATGAAAATATTTTAAATTAGAATCAGGCTTTAAGAACAATACTCTAGGCCAGGCGCGGTGGCTCAAGCCTGTAATCTCTGGGAGGCTGAGACAGGAGGATTGCTTAAGCTCAGGAGTTCGAGACCAGCAGGAGCAAGAGCGAGATTTCGTCTTTACTAAAAATAGAAAGAAATTAGCCAAACAACTAAAAACAGAAAAAATTAGCTGAGCATGGTACCGCATGCCTGTAGTCCCAGCTACTCGAGAGGCTGAGGCAAGAGGATCGCTTGAGCCCAGGAGTTTGAGGTTGCTGTGAGCTAGGCTGATGCTATGGCACTCTAGCCTAGGCAAGAGTGTGAGACTTTGTCTCAATAAATAAATAAATAAATGAATGAATGAATGAAGAACAATACTCTAGTTGTATGGAGTAATATACAGGCTGGACTGGAAACATTTTGTTTAAAAATATTACACACACATCATAGAAAAAGAATTGGAAGAATATAGACGAAAATATTAATTGCGATTATCTTTGGGTATTGGAAATATAGGGATTTTTTGTTTTCTTTTCAATCTTTATTTTCTACATTTTCTCCATGGAACATATATTACTTTTGTAATGAAAAAAGTAAATTAAAAATATTTTTTAAAGATTGACTGGAATAGAAGGAGACTAGAGCAGGGAGGTCAGGTTAGGCTGCCAAACGAGAAAGAATGATAGTCATATTCTAGAATGTTGGCAATAAAATTGAAAGCAGAAGGCAGATACCACACCGCGGTTCCATCAATGTGGATGCAAGAAAAACATGGCAGGAACAGTGAAGAGTCAGCAGCTGATTATCTGTAGAGCCCAGAAAAGACATGGGCATCAAGGCTAGCTCTGAGGCTCTAAGAACAAGGACAGGGAAGATGTTTGTTCCATGAATAAAAATAAGAGAATTCTGTAGAAGAAACAAGTTTAATGGGAGAAAGATAACGAGTGTTTTCTAGCCTCACTCTAAAAAGCTAGATGGATATCCAGGTAGAGGTATACAGCAAGTGGAAAGAAAGGGAGGTTGGAGTTCAGGGGAAATGTTGGAACAAGACCAGATCTGGGAATCGTTTGTATAAGGTAGACAAGAAGCTCAAGAAGGAGATGTGTTAACTCACGCACAGACTGCAGAGGGAAGAAAAGGCTAAGAACAAAACCTTGGGGGGATATCTCCAAGTTGAATTCTTAGTGAATGCTAGGTAAATACTAAGTACAGTACCATATTTTTATCATTAGGCATTTACCCATTTAACAGATAATCAAAAGGTTAAAATGACGTCCCTAAGTCCAACAAATTGAGATGAGTAGTCAAACCAATACTAACAGAAGTAAAATTTAGATTATTATATTTTTTAAAGATAACTTTGGTTTTTGCTTCATGGCATTGTAAAAAAAAATTCCTTGTCTTTGGAAATACATTTAAAAAAAATCTATGCAGTACAGTAATAAAACAAACTGAACTTTTACTTGCTAAAAGTAATCTATACCTATACATTTTATAATTTTTTAATATTCTCTTTAGAATTTGAATTTTTGAATGGATCTAAGAGGGACTCAAGGAGGTTAAGTTGCTTCTAAGAAGTTTAATTGTAATGACTTGGTACTTGTCATTATAGTCTAGGTTGAATTCTTGATCAAAAAACACTTGCCAATTGGGTAGCATTGTGATATAATAGAAAGAAGTCTGAACTGGAAAGAACTCTGAACTGGAAGACAGAAGTCTTAGATTCTAGTTCTACAATGGCCCCCAAATAGCTCTGTGGTATTGATAAAGTAACTTAATTTCTCTAAGCGTCAATTTCCTGGTCTTGGGGCTGGTCAACACAGTTTCTAAGTTCCACTTAAACTCTTAGTCTACGTTTTGGCATATGGCTCAGTTAAAAAAAATCTTTCACTCAAATTCACACAAAAACTACTGAGTTCAATTTATAACTAAAATTTCCAACAATCTTTACTTTAATTGTTCCAAAGTCAAATAAAAGAAAAACTCAACACATAAACACCTTTAGCCTGTACAAATTGTACCTGTCTCTGATCACCACATACACGAAGGGCCCCGTGAGAGCTCTGTATTTATAACTTTTGACTCCCAGCTACAGGATTACAATGCCAGGCACTGAAGATAATAGAACATGCAAAAATAAAAGCTTTGAAAATAAACCTTTTTACAGCTAATGAAGGACTATCTAGCATGCAATTTTTCTAAAATGTCACAGCTATTAGTGAGTTCCTTTTTTTTTTAGTTTGGAACTGTTTCTCTCCTGTTTCTACTGTGTTGTTCTGAAAAGTTTTCCTTAAGCATAATCAGATTTAGAGACTCAAAAACTTCCAAATTAAATTGTGTATACTTAGATTTATATTTACTTCTTTGAAAAAAGGTCTACTTGACCTCTGCTAAGGATAGAATTTTGTCCCCCCACCCCCAATTCATATGATAAAACTTTAACCCTCGACATGACTGTCTTTGGAGATAGGGCGTTTAGGAGGTACTTAAGGTTAAATGAGGTCATAAGGGTGGGGCCCTAAGCTGGTAGGACTGGTGCCCTTATCAGAAGAGGAATAGAGAGAGATAATAAGGAAAGGCCATGAGGGCATATAGCAAGAAAGTAGCTGTTTGCAAGCCAGGAAGAAAAGCTTCACCAGAAACTGAATTGGCCAGCAAACCTTGATCTTGGACGTCCCAGGCTCCAGAACTGTGAAAAACTAAATCTCTATCGTAAGCCATCCAGTCTGTGGCATTTTGTTATATTAGCCCAAGCCGATGAAGGCAGCATGCTTAACGACTATTTGGACAATTTTCAAGTGGTTACTAATTCAGTAGTCAAAATGTATTCTTCTTCAGGTTAGTTAGAAAAATTCATCTTTTGATAATCCTTTTCCTTTCAAAAATATATCTTCATAATTCAAAGAACTGGATAAAAGGAAGTCTTTGCAACAGAGGGAAAAATCTTCTATTAGTCTCCACCCAAAAACTTAAACCACTCACAAATAAGGTAATCAGAGCACACATACTTGATTAGGAGTAAAATCTTGACCTGAAATCTGTTTCCAAAGACTCTTTAAAGACTCTTAAACTTATTTGACCTTTCATCAACAATGTCTCTGAATGAACCCAAAATATGTAAGCTCCTCAAAACATCAGTGATTACTACTCAGGTATTTAAAGCAGTTTCTTTACTCTTCAGTGATTTACTTGAAATTAAGAAGCAGTATAAACCCTATCAGTCCTCTATATATCATCTGATTTTATAATACAATAAATACTCTTTAAAGCTGTTAATGGAATCCATCCTCTACACTACTACTGACATTATCAACTAGAAAGTAAAAATCTGACCGTGCCACTCTCCAGCTTAAAACCCTTTAATCTCCATGATTTAAAGGCTATAAAATCCAAGCTCCTTGTCGATGGCATATGAAATCCTCTGGGATCTACTCCTTGTCTACTCTTGAATCTTGTCCTCAGTAACTCCAGGGCCTCACACTGGGTGCTCTAGCTATCTGAAACTTCTTCCCTGGGATATCAAGAAGTACCTGTTGGCAAGAAAGGAAGAAAAGTTCTCCTTCTTAGCTGAATCTGTTTCCAAGAGTCTGCTTAGACAGTACCCCTTTAGGGAAACGTTCCTGACTGCCCTCTAAGGTAAGGCAGGTTTTTTTCCTTTATGTCCCTGCAAAAGGGTGTGTAAACATTTTTTTTTTTAATACACAGTACCCTATCATACAAAATTTAGGCTGTTTTAGGTAAATATATCCCCTTTAGGACCATAAGCTACCAGAGGGTAGGAATCATATTTATATCACTACTGTGTAACATACTGGCTGATACACTGCCTGTGGCCAAAACATACTGTTGAACTATATGCTAAGTCATACATCAAATGTGTTAAATATTACGGTGTTTACTATTTTAAGGAATCGGGGTAAATATTCTTGTAAAGTGAGTAACCAACACTACTTCATGTGCTTTTTAAAAATTTTACTATTTCCACAGATTGCTTTACTTAAAATGAACTTGATCTTTATTTTGGAAATTTACTATTTTATTGAGCTATGTGGTACCCAAGGGTAAATAATTTTGGAATGATTAGCACTCTCAACTTACTTGTTCAAGAACCTATTTTAATGGATGTCTTAAAGAACTTGTGTTTCAGATCATCCTACTTAAAGATCTATAAACTCCTTTGGAGTCAGGGTCTACAAAGATGTATTCATTTTTAACAAGTGAAATAAAATGTGTAATACATATTAAACAAAAATTTAATCCTGCTATGCAATATTTTTTCTACATGGACAGTCATAATACATGCTATCTTTGCATTACGTAGTTTAGAATCTATTATTTGGGCCTGCCTTCAGGGTCTGCCGTCAGCAAGTCCAAAATACCACTTATACTGATTTATAGGGCTTCATTCAGTCTTTTATTAGGATTAATTTTTGAACATTCACTCATTGTTGCCTTTGGTAAGTGAACTAATCTTGGAACAAATATAGTAGAATAGAGAAAATCCACAAGTATTTATCTTAGACTATTATAGGCACTGAAGACAGAAAGAAGAGTTACTTTCCTCAGTTGGGCCTTGTTTAATGTAATCAGCAGCATCAGCAGCACACTAACATTTACTGAATGCTCACACTGTGCCAGGTACTGTGCATTACCTCATTTAATTCTTAACGCAACATTATGAAAGAGTTACTATTATTGATCTCATTTTACAGATAAAAATCTGAGCTAGTATATGGTAGAGACAGGATTCAAATCTAGGCTCTCTAACCTCAAGCCTAGTGTTTTAACCACTATGGTATAGTTTTTGGTTAAATCACTATATGCAAGATTTCAGAAATGAGTAACTTGATAATTTATAAAGGAGTTCATCTAGCCTATAAGATTGCTCAATATGAAGCCTCTCCATCTAAAACTTTCTTTTCATTTTGTGCTTTAAAAGAAGGCCATGTTATCACTGGCATTCTCTGTTCAGAGTGGTGTGCAAATTCAAGACAAGGGAAACCTAAGTATTCTAAAGTCTTCTGAGATAATCCTGCACTAAGGACTTTTGGAGATGCCTTCGTACCCTAGAAATTTAGCATTTAAACCTCGAAGCTCTTGCCTAATTTCTAACGTTGAAAGGACAATTCAGCATTCTTAGTCACCTTTAATTTTGCTTTGCCACTGGCAGATATGGCAAGCATCCACATATGCTGACACAATACATGTTAGAACAGTTTACTTCTGTTGAAAGTTGCCCTACGCTGCTTCAGCAATTCTCATAGCAACTGGAGGAACTGCCTTTTTCAAAAGTATATGAGACCATGTCTACTCTATTATACAAGTCAACACAGAAAATCAATATTAAATTGCTTTCATCTTATTTTATTTTATTTTTTTGAGACAGAATCTTGCTCTGTCACCCCAGGTGGAGTGCAGTGGTGTCATCATAGCTCTCTGCAACCTCAAATTCCTTGGCTCAAGGGATCCTCTTGCCTCAGCCTCCCCAGTAGCTGGGATTCCAGGCACGTGCCACAACACCTGGCTAACTTCTCTTTTTAGTAGATGGGGTCTCGCTCTTGCTCAGGCTGGTCTCAAAGTCCTGAGCTCAAGCGATTCTCCTGCCTTGGCCTCCCAGAGTGCTAGGATTACAAGTGTGAGCCACTGTCCCCAGCCTTGAATTGCTTTTAAAAAGTTAACAGTCCTATAACAAATGACTTGGGATTAAATTAAATTAACTTTGAAGGGTTTTTAAATTAACTTTGAAGGGTTAGAGAAAATATAAAAGGAACTGAGCTTAATTAACATCTAGAAGAATGTTAGCATTATATAGTAAAGTTTTACCCTTAACGTGTTTGTAAAGTAGAAGGAGAGATGAGCCACATAAGCAAATAATGATGTCTACAGTAAATTCAATCACTTACCAAATCTTTTCACTTCCCACCTCTCCCATACATGGCCCACAATGTCATTTTCCTAACACAGAGAGCTCTAATAGTATTACTTTGCTATTTAAAAATCTTTGATGGAGTAATCCTAGCACTCTGGGAGGCTGAGATGGGAGGATCACTTGAGCACAGGAGTTCGAGACCAGCCTGAGCAAGAGGGAGACACCATCTCTACTAAAAAT
>VBSM01003044.1:7504960-7520668 GCA_008086735.1 Cheirogaleus medius
TGTGAGCTAGGTTGACACCACGGCACTCACTCTAGCCTGGGCAACAGAGTGAGATTCTGTCTCAGAAAAAAAAAAGACCTAGTTAAATTCCATCTTTTTTCCCTACCTCTCACACTTAGAATTCAGTTACCATGGTACTTTATTTGTATTATTATAACATATCTCATCTTTACCTGATATTATATTAATAGTTTACTGTGAATATATTTGATCCCTAAACTGAAAAATACATTTTCCTTCATAACAGAAGTGATTCTTCTCTTCTGCTCTTGCATAGTATAATCTTTTAAAATATGGATTTAGACAGGGTGATTTGAGTTGCAGTTTGAACTTAGTTCATAATTCACTTAACAAATGTTTATTTAGTGCCTACTTACATGCGAGTCTAAGCACTTGGGGAAAAAAACCCAAAGCTCCCTAACCTTATAGTACTTAAATTTTAGTGGAGAGAAATGGACAATCAACAATAAACATGATAAAGTAAATTAGTATAC
Organism: Cheirogaleus medius; assembly: GCA_008086735.1. Lineage (NCBI taxonomy): Eukaryota > Metazoa > Chordata > Mammalia > Primates > Cheirogaleidae > Cheirogaleus > Cheirogaleus medius. Next base: position 7,505,455 of record VBSM01003044.1, read on the forward strand.
TGAAAGAATGATGAGTGCTTTGGAGAAAGGAAAACAAAAATAGGGCAGGATGGGGATCAGGAATGCCAAGGGTGTGGGGTCAAGTTACAATTTTAAACAGGGTGGGGGCAGGCTAGAGCTTATAGAGAAAGTGAAATTTGACTCTTCTCAAATTTGGAAAGAGGCGAGGAAGGTGCCAATATCTGGGGGAAAAGTTTTCCAGGCAGAAGGAACAGCTTAGTGCAAGAGCTCCAAGAAAGGAGTGTGAAGGAGGATGGAGTAGCTGGAGAGAGCGAGCAAAGGGTGAGTAGACTGAGAGAAGGCCAGAGTGAAAAATGCAGGGTGCAGGGCATGCAAGGCCTTATAAAATCCCATTGTAAGGATTTCAGTTCTTACTCTGAGATGGGGAGCCACTGCAGGGTTTTGAGTGAGGAGAGAAGCATCACGATCTGACTTATATTTTAAGGGATTATTCTGCTACGTTGAGAGTAAACTGAAGCAGTGAGTCCAGGTAGAAGGCTGTTGTGACAATCCAGGTGAGATAGGATGGTGACTCGAAGCAAGGAGATGGCAGTGTAGGTGGCAAGAACTAATTTTATGTATATATATGTGTATCAATTCTATTGATATAGTGTATTATATAAACTATACCCATATAAAATGTACAATCCGATGAGTTTTGTCAGATGTATATACTCATGAAACCATCACTACAATCAAGGGAACATTTCTATTCCCCCCCAAATTTCCTTTGGCTCCTCTGCAGTCAGTAAGTCTCTAGCCCCTCAGGCAAATACTGACCCAATCTCTATCACTATAGACTAGTTTACATTTTCCAGAATTTCATATAATACAATTGTGCCGTATGTACTATATATACTTTTTTTGTATCTGGCTTTTTGTCACTCAGCATTATGATTTTGAGATTCCTCCATTTTGTTGTAGGATAGATATTGGGTTTGTGGATGGACAGGATTTAGAGTATGGGAGAAAGGAGTAACTGAGGATGATTCCTCATGGGTTTTGTTCAGAGAGACTGGAAAAATGGAGGTGACATCAATTAGAGGGAGAATGACCCAGGAGGAAGAGGCTGGGGAAAGATAGTCAGGAATTAGGCTTTTGATATACTGACCATCAAGTGGAGATATTGAGTCATATGCTGGATATAAATAAATCTGGAGTTCAGAAGTAAAGTAGAGACTGGAGAAATAAATTTAGGAATTGTCAGCATATTGTCAATGCTGTTAAAGCCATGGTACTGAATGAAATCACCAAGGACATGAATTGTACAGAAGAGAAGACTGAGGTCTAGGTTCTGGGACACTCCAACTTTAAGAGACTGGGGAGAAGAGAAAGGAGACCAAGAAGGAATCTCCAGTATGATAAAAGGAAAACGAAGAGATTGTGGTATCCTGAAAGTCATAGAGTGTAAAGTCTCAAGGAGGTATGAGTGATAACTGTGTCAAATGCTGCTGACAGGTCAAATAAAAGACAGAAATTGGCCATTAGATTTAGCAACATGGAGGTCATTGGTGACCTTGATAAAAGCAAATTTGGTGAAGTGGTAGAAACACAAGCTTTCCTGGATAGGGTAAGGAGTGACTGGGAGGAAAGAAATTGGCAGCAAGTCTAGACAATATTTTGAGGAGTTTACCTGTAAAATGGAACAAAGAAAGGGAGACGTAGCTGGGAGGGAAAGAGAAGTTAAGAGGAGGTTTTTGTTTGTGAGCTGATAAGAATGATCCAGGAGGAGGAATTTTTACAAAAGCCAAAGTATTTATACCTAAAAATTTAAAAAGAATCAATATTTTGAATCACATTTAGCTTACAACATCTAGCTATTGAGTAGCTGTAATAAACAATATAGATAGGCAGAATCGGGTCATTATATAAGAAAATAGATTTTAAACAACTTTAATATAAGAGCCAAAAACTGACCAACAAACAGAGCCACTGACTAGTATAGCGTTTTAGAAAACAGACCAAAAAACCTACCAGATTTAACTATGGTTAGGTGGAACAAGCACTCTTCTTTCCTTTGCTGCAATTTTACCTCTTGTATGGTCTCATGTCCTGAAGCTTTATACCTTTACCATATCTCTCTAGTCCTGGGTTTGCTACCCCTGAAAAGATTTCTTCTTCCTCATGATTAATAAGAATTTTTTAAAGGATTGATATTGGCTTCAGTCATATCAGAAGAGATCAAGGTAAAAAGTTGACATGAGAAGTAGAATGGAAGAAGAAAGGCTTAAAGAAAGAGGTTTTGAAACCCTAGACACCAGTCACTAGCCAAACATAGAGGAGATGTCATGTATTAAGACAACTATGAATTAAACTTCATGTAATCTGGCCCTTCCTTAATTTCCTGACTGCATTCTGTATCACTCTCTGTTCCTTTTTGCCACACTTCAGCCACACGGACTTTCTTTTCATTCCTCAGAGCATCACAGGGCTGGCTCCTTCTTGATTTTCAGATTTCTGCTCAAATGTCACCACCTCAGAGAGGCCTTCCCGGACTACCCTCATCTAAAGTGCCTTTTCTCCCTCTTAGTGACTCTCATCACTCTGTTTTCATTATAGCACTTGAACTTATCAGAAATTATTTTATTTATACATTTGCTTATATTTTTATTTCTCTCCTGTCTGTCCTATTCATTGCTATATTCTTGTGTACATAATAGGCACTTGCAAATATTTATTAGAAGAATAAAAAGAGATACCCAAATTATGTTTTTGTATTAGAAACAATCACATGGTCAAAAATGATTGGCAATTATCCTACTAAGAAACCAGAAGAACTAGCGTCTGTTCAGAGAAATAGAAGAAAAGTAGAAATAAGAAAAATGTAATAATTTTTAGGAACGTGGATACACAGTTGGTAATGTTGTTACATGTCCAAATATAAGTTGCTTATTTTTTGTGTTTTAATTGACAAATAAAAATTATATATATTTACAGTGTACAATATGTTTCCATATATGTGTATACATTGTAGAATGGCTAAATAAAGCTATTTAACATACACATTATCTGACAGACTTATTTTTTTTCATGGCGAGAACACTTAGAATCTACTCTCTTAGCCATTTTCAAGTATAAAATATATTGTTATTAACTCTAGTTAGGTGCTTTTTATTACAACCCAAACTATTTCTCAGAAAACAGAGAGTTAGTCATTCCATATTTTAGCCCTTAGAAAGTCTCTCAAATTCCAAGGATCTCTCACAATTTCTTTTAAACAACAAACTACTAATTGTGGAAGACATCAGTTTGAAACAACCCAATTAATTCTACCTTTGGATACTTATTCAGGTCACTAAAAACAAAAAGGAGATTTAATAATTATTCTTGAGGGTATCACCTCCAAATTGTAAATACTAGGTCAGTAGTTCTCAAACTTTCATACACATCCATCACCTGGGTATCTTGTTAAAATGTAGATTCTCAGTAGGTCTGGGGCCAGAGAGCCTGCATTTTTAGCAAGCACCCAGGTAATGCCATTGTTGATGGTCCACAGACTACACTGAATGGCAACACACAAGATGAAGTTGTAAACAAGCTTTAAAAAATCACTAGTATAAGAATCTGAGAAAACCATCATTCTTGATGTAACAACACTACCACCCTCTTAGCCTCTGTGACATAGTGACACACACCCAAAATATCATATCACAGCCTCATCTCTTAATTCATCACATCATCATTTACAAGTGCATATAAATGTAGTACATTTAATCAATTTCTGATGTTCCTTGTTGGAACACCGAAAAAAAAATCACCAAGAACAAAACAGTGTTACACTGTCAAGATCACAAATATACACTCATATGGAGAAAAAAATAAATAAATACCCACACCTGTTCTAATGTTATGGGAATGGATTCTTGTGTTTTCGAATAAAAATTCCTGTGACAGCATCATATACAGGTTCAAAAACAGCTAGACAGAAGTGAAGGCGATATGCTCTGGGGGAAAAAATGTAACAATAATGACAACAAAGATACCAATGTTGGAGATACAGATGAAGAAAGTAAAATGAGAATGAAAAATGCAGTGTTTTAAAATTAACGTTACTAGAAACTTGTACACAAATCAACACAGTAAATATTCTACATAGATATTTGACTTTTTCATTTATATTTCTAGAAGTTTACATATTTAAGGCGGCTAGTAAACTGTAAAAACAATCTTACTATGAAAAGTGGAGGTTAACTTTGCATTTGTGATCACCTTATATTCAGGCATATACTATGTTGTTCTTACCCAGTCCTATGCCCTAGCCCATAATCCATATCCCAAAAGCTACTGCTTTCCTAACGGTTACATTTATTAGAAAGAAAGCCATTTGCATTTCATATTTCTCTTGTTATCCAAGCCGGTAGGTTTCTTCCATGGCCCTGTGTTCCCTTGTACCACCTGCATGATACCACGTATGATACCACACAATGACTATAACTACACATGATTATTACTTGAATAAAGGCCAGAAAAGAAAATCTGTTGAGCCAAATTATTCAAAAGGAGTAAGTTTTGTCATTGCAAGTACAATGTACTATTCTTGGAAGCTAACTTCTACAGAGATCTAGAAATGATTTTATTAAAAAGTAACAGCCCAACTATCCCAGATGGACATAAGGAACAAAGACACAACCTTGAAGCAAAAAGGCTTGGAGTGATGGGCAAAGAACATACACTTTACAGCACAGAAGAAAACACGATGCTAAAGCCAAAGACTAGATCCAATAGATCAAAACAGAAACAGTCAAGAATGTGAATGATACCTTACTTGACAAAGTTCTTCATAATGCTTTTAAATTCTGTTCTAGCCACATCAGTCAAAACAAGTATAATTCTAACCATGATTACTAGACTCAGAACTCTGTGCTTATCTTATTATACTCATACTAAAATTTTTTTAAGATCTAGGATTTATTACAACAAAATGATTTCAGCAAGTTTTCTTAGTATCTTGGTTTTATCTGTAAAATGAGAGGCTTGAGCTAGACGATCTAAAAAATCTCTTCTGTCCCTATATTTTTATGATTTTAAAATATATATATTTACATCTATAGGGAAGGAAAAGAGCATGCTAAGCAGCTGAAAGATGCAAAGAGATGGGGATTTTGTAAGGTTATTTACTGCTAATTTTATCTCCTCCTCCCATACATTCATGATTATAAAACCAGAGTTTTTTCAAGGCAATATCTTCAACCAGAAGCAACTACTTAAGTAAAAAAGGAAAAACACATTTACATTGTTCTCCATCTCCCAATGATCCAAATAACTTAATTTTAATCAGTAACATGGAAGTGTTATAAAGTTAGATGAGGGAGCATTAATTTTGATAGTAAAATTTGGGCAACTTTACTAGTCAAAAGGTTTTTTGCTCCTTTAAAATCTTGCCATCTGTCAGTAGGGCATTAACCTATACTATAATTTTTAAATATAGAATCACACAGGTCCAAAGTTCTTTAAAGATCAAGTGGCTAAAAATATGAGATTAAACTGAAAAGATAATTATACAAAAAACGTTAAAATAAACAAAAATTAGTATCCCTCAAATACACAAAACATTGAGGCCTTCTAAAACCTTTAAAGACTATTCACTTGTTTCAGCACTGTTTATCCCTCCTACATAAACTTCTCTCAATTTAGTACAAAACATTCAACAGAGACTCCTACAACTTTTTTACTCTTATAGCTATCTTGAGGTCAAATACAGTAGTGCCCATTTAAAAAGAAAAAAAAATCAATAAATTATAGCCCATGATGGCAAATGAAAAAAGGCACAAAATGTGTTTTGAGATGTTTTTATAGGTTTAAGGTACTTAAGGTTTCTCACAATTTTGTGACTTATTAGATGTTCTATTTGTGCTCAGTTTAAATTACTAAAGGTTATTTAAAAAAAAAAAAACTTTGAGTGTTTATCTTGGTGGCTGACAACTAGGAAAAAAAAAAAAACCCAGTTACGATATAATTGTATTCCTGCAAGTCTCTGTTGAGAGAGTCAAGCTTCTTTGATAGAGCTCAACTTGGGGACGGTGGCTATTTTGGGTTTTCTTCTCCATCCATCCTCTTAACCTGTAATTAAAGCTGAATATGTACAAATAAAGCAGAAACACTGGGCAAGAGCCATTTCAGGAAGGTACAAATTGCTTCTGTGCTAAGTCTAGGATATCAGCTGGGAAACATCATCAAAGGAAATCAAGGCGATTCCTTTGCTGATAAGGAAATTGTAAAGAATCTCTTTGGAGCTAGAAACAGCAAGCTCAGTAATGCAAATGTGCTCGAGTTCATCTGAACAACAACAATCTCCCCCATTTACTATCTAGCAAAAATTGAAAGAGCAGGACCAAAAGCTCAAAAGATAGAAGGTGTAAAAGAAAGTCTCTTTTCTGCTCAGCACTTTGGCAGGCATAGCACTGAATTTGCATCTGTCTGAGTGGTAACTTCCAAAAGTCTCAGAAAGTAAATGTGAGCTGAATATCAAGCGATAAAAGAGATAATTCTGAGACGCTGTGTTTGTGTGGGAGGATTGGGAGCTGAGTACCAAAAAGGCGAGGATTCGTAGAGTGAAGAAAGCTCACTAACCTAAAACCAACTCTAAGTAAAAGTGAATTCAGAGCAAGTTTTCTAAATAATCATTACAGCATTGCACACACGTGCGTGCGCACACAGAAAATCTTTAGTATACTGATGGATATTTTTCAAAGTGCTCTTTTCTTACTGAATTCTATTGTTCTTTCCATTTCTAAACAATTCTATATGTCTGTGGCCTAATTACGTCCTTGTTCTATGCTCATCTCTCTTTTCTTAGGACCTTCCCTTTCTCTCTCTTTTTAAACTGCCCCCCTTCATATAGCCAGAAATGACCAAATCTAGTTTTCTTTCAAATACAAATATTTTAGCTCTATATTTTTTCCCCTCTCCACATCCACCTGCCTGGGTTTCCCTTAGTGCTTGATAAATGTTAGATAGTATAATGCCACAAGCAGCTGAAATTGTTACCATCAAGGAAGGCTCCATTAAAGCTGCAAAGAGGGGGAAACATCAAGGAAAATAGTTAATGAAAGCTAAAAACAAAACGAAAAAAATGTCAGTATTTAGCAGAGTGCCTGGTACAGAGGGAAGTTGATGATAAAAGTTTGTTTAACTATTTGTTGAAATTTTAAGGACCTTTCTCACTGCATGCAACGGTGTACTTTTTAAGTATACTCCTCTCCAAAGCTAGAAGAATTCATGGATGGGGATTCAGCAAAGATACTTTCTTTGTCATTTAAAATTGCAGTTAATAAAGCCTGAAGTAGTGGTCAGAATATTCAAAGTTCAAAGCAGGACAAGGATGAATGCATCAAAAGAAAGGCTGGAGATGATCATATTGTGATCATATTTTTTTCTTCTCAGATTATTATTCTTTAATTTTCACAGAATTATATTACTTATAAACAAAATTTAAAATTAAATTCAAGAGGCATTCCAATATTTGTATGCTTTCAGACATTTTTCTGGTAGGTGTTTGTCTGCCTTTGTTCTTATTCACTCATCTCTAATTGGGGAAAACAAACAAAGCATGACTTTGTACCCAGATCAAACAAGGAAATCAGGGTGATCTGTACTATCCTCACCTTACTGACCACATCCACGCTCTGTTGAAGGTGACAGGAGGCAGAGCAAAATGTTGGCAAGAGGGAAAATTAGGTCAAGAGCCCCAGGTCTCAGAATGAATGATGGTGCAGCCTGGAAGGTTTTGCCACCGTCTCATCTCTACCGCCAACTACTGACAGCAGTCTGTCATGCTAGTTAAGGCCATTAATCAGATGCAAGATTACCTGTGTTTGAATTGTGCTTCTGCCTCTAACTTATGGTATTGGTCAGGTAACTTTAACCTCTCCAAGTCTCAATTTTATCATGGGTAAAACAGGGATAATCAAAATACCCATAACTTATACATTATTATAAGGATTATATGAGATATTTCAAGTAGAAGGCTGTCATATCAAATCACACAATAGTTATTTTAGCTATTACTATTATTAACAATAAAAATAAATTGCATTTCCTATTTTCTATGCCTATTGATAGAACTAAGATAACGTCACATTGAGTTCACATTCAACCAAATGTTGAATATTTGATTGTGTCAGGTGTAATATACTTTTTTTTTTTTTTTGAGACAGAGTCTCACTCTGTTGCCCTGGCTAGAGTGCCGTGGCGTCAGCCTAGCTCACAGCAACCTCAAACTCCTGGGCTCAGGCGATCCTTCTGCCTCAGCCTCCCAAGTAGCTGGGACTACAGGCATGCGCCACCATGCCCGGCTAATTTTTTCTATATTTTAGTTGGCCAATTAATTTCTTTCTATTTTTTAGTAGAGATGGGGTCTCACTCTTGCTCAGGCTGGTTTCGAACTCCTGAGCTCAAACGATCCGCCCACCTCGGCCTCCCAGAGAGCTAGGATTACAGGCGTGAGCCACCGCGCCCAGCCGTAATATACTTTCTTTATGCTCCTGGACCTGCCCTTCCCTTTTGCATTCTCATGCCAATACCACTTTGCAGAACAGAGTTTGGCACTGTTTCAATGAAGTCACTATCTATATACCACTTTGCTATGAAGTGATTTAATAGACTATGGTTTTAAGTTGTTGAAATGGCAAGCCATGTTTTTCAGAAGAAAAACATGAGTTCCAATGCAATAAAATAGTTCAGTGATTCAACCAGCTGAATTATATTTCATTCACTTAGAGGGAAATTCCACTAAAGAAAACTAAAGAGAACGTACTTCCCTTTAATTTTTGCTCTCCAGAAATGTCACATTTGGTGATATTTCTCATACTGAGCACTAGAACCCTCAAAGGTCTCAGGGAAGAGACATAAGCTGTTTGAACTAGGCTGACTATGAAATATATTAACCAAAAAGAGGCCTTCACCAGTTGGTGTTGAATTATGAATTGCCTCTTCCTAGACTTCTTGGTATGATATGTGATTATTTCTTCCTACCTTAGTTTAGAAAAATTACCATAAGTTATGTTTACAGCAAGGAACTCCCTAAATACTTAACAAGTCTGCATGGTTACAATGTTCTGTAAACTAGAATGTGATCTGAAATAAAGACAACGTTAAAATAAGCCACTGATAAATATCTCTGCTGCTTCAAGGCTTTTGATTTTTTCTGACACAAAGATATGTATTTATTTGATTCCTATGTACTTAAAGACTCTAAATAATCAACTTATTTAACAATAGTTTAATTTAATGATTATTAATTCAGAACTCAAAACAGCATACTATTGAATTAAGATCTATACAATTATTCTATCACCTTACAGAAACCAGGATATGTTCCAGTGGAGAAAATAACAATGTAGGGGGAGGGGGGGACATGGAAGGGTAATAGGAGTTGGTAGAGGTAGAGAATTTTGACTCAACACATCCAAGGAAACCACGATTAACTTTCAGTAATAAACAGATAAATCATATAATATAGAAACCTAATAAATGTAATAATTGTGGGAATCTTTTAGTTGAAGTACAATATACCATATATCAGATAATACAGACCACTGCAGAGAAACCATATAAAAGTGGAGAGATCTTGATTCAGAAGGTAAAACTTACTTTATATCAGAAGGTTAAAGTAGGTAATGTTATAAACAATGAAGATATGCTGAAGTTAAGTTCTATTATATTATACTGCTGATTCTGCTTTGGATATCAGAGTCTTGACACTGGAAAGAAAATGTGAGAGTACTTAACTGGACAGCCCAAAGACCTGGTATGTAGTTCTGATCTGTCATTAACTAGACAAATGACCTACTTTCGCCAGGTCACAATTTCCTTATCTGGTAAATGAGCAATTTTGGATTTAGAAGGTTTGCAGGATCCCTATGAGCTCTAAAGTGCTACAAACCTGTAAATATAAGGAATGCTAGAAAATCCTTGATCTTTTACTATATTGTATACATTGTCTAGATGCTCCTATTCCACAGTCTGGTTTCCTTGATTTTTGAATGTCATATATGCACAACTTGTATTTTAGTTTAAGTTGTGGTCTTTTTAGTAATTTGTTCAGACAATGTTCTCAAATCTTGATGTGTAATAAACTTAGGAAAATTGACCATGCTTATAAAGACTTCAAGAATTTCATTAGATATAAAATTATGGCCATTTCTTCCTTATTTTCAGTTGATATGGAAGGCATATGGCAAACCAGAAGGAATACATCACCTGGAGTTAGAAAGGCAAGGATTTAAATCCTACTCTGCTTAATAGCATGGGCTTCAGTCTGCTACTTGGAAGGGCAGTCATGGGTAAGAACATGGGTTTTGATTAAAACTGAACCGGGTTCAAATCCCAGGTCTATCCCTATCTAGCCACATGACTATGGGCAAGTTTCAGATCTCAAGGTTTAGTTTCCTCATCTGTAAAATGGACATAATAAATGTATTTAACTCAAAGGACTGTTTATTGTGAGGATTTATTAAGATAGGGTATGTAAAGTGCTAAGGTGGCTTGCACAGAATAAGCATTCAATAAACTTCATCCATTACTACCAGTAAATGAAATAAATAAGATAGTCTATATAGAGCATAAATATAAATTATGAAGTATTTTACAATTAAATTTTTTTTTTTTACTATTTTTTATATATATCAAAAAGTTGGCTCAATTGTCATTTGATTTTCTTCCCTGCTGCTGTGGATATAGTAATTTCTAGTACCACTCATTACTATATTAGATCTAAAAATTAGGTTACTTTTCTTCCTTCACTGATGCTTAAATTTTGCTATAGAAACACTTTTCAGATACTTGTAAGAGGACACCATGTTTTCATAAAATAAGAATGTAGAAAGGATCCTGTGTCATTATTTGATTTGGATTTTTCTTAGTTTATCATTTGTTTGCCAATAACTTTATACATTTTTTACTTTTTTCATATTTTTTAGAATATTAAAATTAATAACATTTCTTTTTTCTTTTCAATTCAGACAGCCAAGGAAATTAGATGTTTACCATTAACTTTAATTATATCAATGTTTTGTCTAAATTTTTCATCTTGACATATATCCTTAAGGACTGTGAATGGACATGAAATTTTCATAATTTTTTTATCCATACATGTTTTGCTCAAGTTCTTGAGTCTAAAATTAATATGAATTTGTTCTTACATTTAGTGGATCCTAATGTTCATTTAAAAAATATTATTAATACTTATGCCTTGGATAACCAAGCCACAATGGTAGGTTCCATATCAAAAGATAAGTATTTCACATATCGTACTTTGGACTTAAGTTAATCATTCAGTTGTAAAGTAGATAAGGCATACTTAACATTAAACTTTGGCTCCCAGAGTTTTTTCTAGATCAGTGCATTCAACTAGAATATTTCATGTTGATGGAAATAGTGTATCATTTGGACTGTCCAATAATGGTAGCCATTAACAACATGTGGCTATTAAGCACTTGAAATGTGGCTAGTGCAACAAAGGAAATGAATTGTAATTTTAAATTCAGTTAATTTTAATTTAAATACGTACATGACTGGCAGTTATCATGGTAGATAACACAGTTGTAGATATTTCAATGAACATGGGTAATTATGTTGAAATTGAATAATAATGATTCTCATAACTAAACTATCTAGGTTGTATCATTGCCTCAGGAATTGCTGACACATCTCTTGACTAATTGTGCAAGAAGTATTGAGGTTTTCAGCGCTGTTTTTACCACTTTATGAATCAACCTTCCCGCCTCCCCCACCCCTTCTGTCATTGGCCTCCTCATACTCTCTCTTTGAACTCATCTATAAAACAAAAAGGCAAAGATCTCAAATCTAACCAGTGGTCTAACTTTGACCTTAGGCTCCCATGGGAATTCAATTGTTTTTCTTGGCCTAACCTCTGAGGGATTGCCATCTACACACTTGTACACTCTCTCTTCTCTTTCTCTCTCCCAGCCCCTCTTCTCTCCTCCTCCTCCACCAGCCCTCCCACATCTCTGACTAGTCACATTTAGTTCCTTGACCTGCTGTCTTTGTTTTAAACAGGAATGAAAGAGAACCACGATTGGAAACAGAAACTGTTGCATTCAGTTATCATGTAGCAATGGGAAGGATGAGAATGTGTATGTATGTGTGTTTTCACAGGGTTTGAGAGTACAGCTGTAGCTACCCCTTCTTTCCTCCTGCTGTTAGACAAGTTTCCAAGCACTTGACAGTAGAGTTCCACTACTAGCTAAAGACCATGGTTTCCTCCATGAACTGTTAATAAAGTTCAGGGAGTTCTTGTCTTTAAAAAAAAGAGTTCTAAATGCTGAACTTTCTACCCAAGAAAATGGTATCTTATTACTCAAATGCTAAAAATGTTAAGCTGCATACTGCTCCAGTGAGAAGTTTTAAGGCTTGTTACCATCTGTACTGGCCTTAGTAAAAAAGGGTTTGGCACTACCAGATAGCTGCTGGTACTTGTTCCCAACAGCTGCTTAAAAGATGCTGAGATCAAGTTTGGCCTTTTTCTTTTTTTTTTTTACATTTAAAAAATAACAACGTTAAAAGCTTATATTTTTATAAAGTGCTTTCACATACCTAATCACAATTACCCTAATATCCTAGTAAGATAGGAAGTTATCATAACTTCAATTTTTTATGAATGGCATCTGATTCCCAGTTTAGGTATATTTCCCAGTATATCAATACTTCTACATGGCAAGGGTGTCACCCAAAAACGGCTTTGGGAAAAAGTGGACACGGCAGAAAAAGTCTATATTCCACCACCCTTATGATATTTGGATGGTCTTAATTAATTGAGCTCTCAGATTTAGTTCCTGAAACTTTTTCTTTCTCCTCTTTGAATTACACTGCTTTAAAATGCCAACAACATAGATTTTGTAAAAGCAAATATGGACACCCTAAAGTTCTCAGATATATAAACAAGTTATAAGTTGTCAAGTCTTTACTCTCATTTTATTTCTTGAAATAACTCCCCCACCCCCCTTTCCACTCATTCTCCCTAACTAAAATGGTGTTTTTCTTTTTCTTCCTCCTGGCTGTGTGTGCAGTAGGAAATTATCCACATTTATTGTTGTAGCTTAAAACTTGAGATTTTCTTGCTCCTCTTCTTTTACACTTTTCTTATTCTTTCCTCTCATAGACAACTCCCTTACACCTAGCTTAACAGCTTTATGTTTACTAACAATGTGGTTTTTACTGGTTTTGACATTTGGTGAGCTACATATAGACGCTTCTGAAATGTGAAATATGTGCATCTCCAAACATATAAATAAGGTAAGTTCTTCACATGCTATGAAGCTTCACAAAGGGTTCTATTTAATCTGTATCTTAGAAAAATTACTGAATTTGGATAGCATCCTTAAATTGTTGAAACAGCAATACTAAATCTGTTCCAAATTGGTATCTTATTTTTCATGGAGTTCATAGAAAACAAAAAAAGGCAATATAGAAAATGTCCACAGTTTTGCTTGGATAGATTTTTATCATCTGCCCATGTAATATATAGTATCTATTTTATATAACTTATTAAATGTTTATACTCACTCTTATATTGTTACTAGTCATATAAATAGGTTTACCACATGTGCTAGCTGATGTTGATAGTTTTTTTCTCCTATTACAGGGGAGAGTATGGAAGGAGGATTTAAAGTATAGTATAGAAAGAAGTTAAGAATGTGTAAATTATATAGAGAAGATAACCCTAATATATTCTGGATTTAGAGTTTTAAGGCAGTGGGAAAACTAATTACATTCATAAGACATTTTACAACCAGATTATTTCCCTAGTCCATCCATAAGTAATAGCTACTGGCTGTATCTACAAGGTTTATGTAGATACTCACAGATTCTCAAGAGCTCTACTTTTTCTTACAAGTGTTTCATGGATATGTAGTACTTTTAAAATACAACTAATTATTAAAAAAAAACTCAGCATCAGATCTATGTACAAATAGTATTAAAATAAATAAATAAATAAAACATAAGAAATAGGAAAAATAAATGACAGGTGAAGTACTCTTTTCAGAAAAAAAAAAGTTGTCGTTCAGCAGATGGAAGTTGTGCCAGGACACATTGCCAATGAGTTTTAAAAAAAAATAATAAAGAACTCAATAAAGTAATTGTTATATAAAACAGGAGCTCATAGCAGGGATATAAGAGTTAATGGAAGATATCATGAACCAAAACAAGGACAAAAACATGATTTAACAGAAGTCAAGAGAGATGTGGGGAGAAAAACCACTACTAAAATGAAGTTTGGACTAGAAGCAGTGCAAAGAACCAGTAATGTTGAAGAAGACATAGTGAGGGACATGGAGTATAGATTTAAAAAAATAACAAAACAAGAAGATCCTGAACAAAGTTAAAAAAATTAGAGAAAATTATAGCTATGAAAGATGAACATACTGGTAATCAGTATCCTTGAAGACAATGGAAACAAAAAATATATAATTTTAAAAAATTTCTAGAAATAAGAAAAAACTTGAAGCTACACACTGAAAAGGCACCTAGTATACCAGGGAAAATGAATTAAACACTGAGACATATCCTAATTAAGTTACTGAATTCCAAAGATTTAACATTAAAACAAAATCTAGTACCTTAACCTATAATTAAACATTTATTAAGACTGTTTAAAAGTCTACAGAATATGGTTAAATTATATTAATTAGATTATTAATAAGTATGAAATGTCCAATTTCCTTAAGTACTAAGTTTGACAGTTGATATCTCTGACATTTCACTTTGACACTTGTTGTTTTATGTTGTTTTATTTATTTATTTTTGAGACAGAGTCTCACTCTGTTGCCCAGGCTAGAGTGAGTGCCGTGGCGTGAGCCTAGCTCACAACAACCTCAAACTCCTGGGCTCAAGCGATCCTCCTGCCTCAGCCTCCTGAGGAGCTGGGACTATAGGCATGCACCACCATGCCCGGCTAATTTTTTCTATATATTTTTAGTTGGCCAATTAATTTCTTTCTATTTTTAGTAGGGACGGGGTCTTGCTCTTGCTCAGGCTGGTTTCAAACTCCTGACCTTGAGTGATCCACCCACCTGGGCCTCCCAGAGTGCTAGGATTACAGGCATGAGCCACTGCGCCCGGCCTGTTGCTTTATTTTTATTGTGAGGGTACATCCTCATTCTTTCAAATGCACAATTTGGCTTGTGATTATCTTTCAAAGTTTTTTAGAGTAATTTTTGTGAAACCATGGATAAGTCAAAAATTCATGTTATTT
>VBSM01003044.1:7530140-7551431 GCA_008086735.1 Cheirogaleus medius
AAAAAAAAACAAAAAAGAATAAGTATATGTGTACTGATGTTTTATAAATATATTAAGTGAAAAAAGCATGTAACAGAACAGTGCATATAATAAAATCTCATTTTTATGTAAGAAATGAAATGCATATCACTGCACATAGGTTTATGTAGTCCCATAGGAAAAGTTCCAGAAAAATATTCACCAAATCACCAGCAATAAATAAACTTTGGTGGTGGAATAACTATAGAGGAATTTCACTTTCAACTTTTCTTTGTTGTTTGCATTTTTTATAGAAATTACTCTGACTTAAAAACTATCAAAATTATACTTTTAAGGTATCCAGCACTTTGTCATGTACTTTGGATTAGTTAACTTTTATAATTTTAATAGCAACCTCTCTACATTACTTCATTTTTATAATCATGGATATAATTTTAATTTATAATGATAAAAATAACTTATTCTTGGATCTCACCAGCACATTAGGCAGTTTGTTAGTTCTACTTACAATCTTCACAATGCCAAATTCTGCTAAAACATTCAATGGTCTTTTTGTTTTTTATTATAAAAAATAACACATGTTCAACAACATTCCAGCAGTACAAAGAGTTGTAGATAAAAAGTTTCCCTCACCACTTAGCCTTCCCGTTACCACTCCTCCAAGGCAATTATTCCTACGACACTATCGTGTATTTTTCAGAAATTTTTCTATAAATCTATGTAATGATCACATCCTTTTTATTACACAAATTGAGTCATACTTTAATACCAATCTATAACCTGCTGACATACATCTGCACATATCAGTCTAAATGGATTACTATGTGATTACTGCAAAATATTTTTAAATGTTATTTTTTATTTAAAAGACACATTTAGGCTAATTTGGGATCACAGGGATCAAAAACAAGCAAGAAGCAAAATAACTAACTCAATCCCTACATCTGGTTTTAATAATAAAAGCCACTACTCACTCCACCCTGTCACTATCATCTGTAACATGCTTACTTTGTGCTAGAGGTTTTGTGTCTATTATATCAATTAATTCCCACAAGAATCCTAAGAGGTAGGCCCTGTTATCCTAATTTCACAGATGAAGCAGCTGAGGTTCTGGAAAGGTTAAGAACCAGAAATGGTGAAAGTATAATTTCTTAACTTTCTAATCATATCATGAAAGCTAAAGTCCAAAGAAGTTTGAACCACTATTCAATGTAAGTGTGTATCACTTTGAAAGAAAAACAAATATGTTGAGAAATAATAATAGGGAAGGAAAACATTCAAACATTCATATAAATGCTATGTGTAAGCTATTTTGATCTTTTGCCAAAAATACTGAAATCAATCCATGTTAGAGTTTAAGTGCATTCAGTATCAAGTCCTTGGAGACTAGTTCTCAACCTCCAGTTTCCTTTCTGGCAGAAGAAGAACTTCATAAAAATCCTAAAATATAATGTTCACAAATAAGCCTCAGGATTATTGACATTTTTAGTTTCCATTTTATGTCTTCCTGAGTAAAGATCTACTTAAAGACCACAAACACTATCCTTCTCAATTTCTATTGCTAGATAAAATTTGAAAGGTCCATTTGCTCTGTATGGATTAATTTTAGATCTACTTTGATTGAAAGAATGAAACTATTACAGAAAACTGACCCCAAAGTTGTAACTTTCCTAATCCCACTAGGACCTAGAAACATAATACCTAGAAACCATATTATGTTTAGATAGTAACTTCCACTTATTAAATTGGTCATATATGCATTCTACCAAATAGAGTTCACATGCAGAATTAAGATCTTCACTGTAATGTTCCCTCTTTCATGAATTTATTCAACAAACACTTACTGAGTTCCTAAAATAACCAGAGTTTGTGCTAGTTGGCAAACAGAAATATGATACACACAAATCCTACTTTCAGGGAGTTTGCATTCTAAAGAAGAAATATACATTTAATTTATTTAATTTTCTACCCTCACTTACATGGGAATGGAGAACACCTTACTTCCCACTCAAGCTCAAAGCTCTAAAAATAGAGTATAGCAAACTCTGTATCTTACTATTAAAAAAAACAACCACTCCAGCTATTTCAGAAATTCACATTAATTGGTAACATGTTAATTATTTCCTCTGGGCAGATGTGCTACAATTTTTTCTTCAAAGATATCTAGGGGTCTCTTGCTAAAGAATCCATATTGCCACTCCAAAATTTAAATCTAACTGAATAACTGAAACTTTCCAGTTGTATAAAGAAGTTCACAGTGTTGAGATGACAAGTGGTATTTTGACATGAGGGATTTATAATGGTTTTTAAATTTGGAAGAAATATAAGATTAAAGACTGGGCATGGTGGCTCATCCCTGTAATCCCAGCACTCTGGGAGGCCGAGATGAGAAGACTGCTTGAGACCAGGGGTTCAAGACCAGCCTGGGAAATGTAGCAAGACACCATCTCTAAAAACAATCAGCCAGATGTGGTGGCAAGTGCCTGTAGTCACAGCTACTCCAGAGGATAATACTAAGTAACTTTTTTCTTATAATTTTATCCATTCATTCTGCAAATACTTATTTAATATCTATTATGTCCCAGGCTTCAAGCCAGGTAGCAAAGATAAGGTCTTTGTTCTCAAAGAGATTTCATCCAATGAGAAAGCAAGCCTGAAATACTGGCAATAACAGAATAGTGTAGCACACAAAGGGTCTTTAATACAGTCTCTTGAGGAAAGAAGTCCTAGAGAAACCTCAAAGTATTTGAGGAAGCAAAGGCCTGGAGAAAGAGTTCATGACTAATAAACACAATTGACAGATTGGACAACAGAGATGTTTGGACCTTGAAATTTGCTTTAACCACTATGTGATGTTTCCTGAAAGAAAAGGTATAATAGCCCCTTCTACTAGGAATGGTGATTTGGTTACTGGAATTTGGATCATTTTCTCCAGAACTAACATGAGGACACAATGGGATTCTGTGTCCTGAAAGACCTGAATTCCAAGGCAATGCAAACAGATTCTCAAACTTTTAATAACCAGCAAAATGTCAAAAATATTATATCTATTTCAGAGTCCAATTAGGAAAGATAAAATGGAGAAAAGGAATAATTTATTAAAATCAGCGTTAAACATTTGCCAAAACCATAATGAGAAAAATGACTGTATCTTATTCCATGAGTCATTTTCCATACGTTCCATATTTACAGGAGGTTGGGGAAGCAAGAGTTTTATATCAAGGTATGAAGCTTGTTATATTCTATGACTTTGGCTTACGCTAGGAAGGTCATTCTCTCGGCCTATTTTTATTTTTTAATTATTATGGATACATAATAGTATATCTTTACAGGGAACATGTGATGTTTTGATATAGGCCAACAATGTGAATTAATCAAAGCAGGGTAACTGGGGTTTCCATCACCTCAGGCATTTATCCTTTCTTTGTATTAGCAACATTCCAATTCTACTTTTTTAGTTATTTTAAAGTATACCCTAACTTATTGTCGATTATAGTCACCTCGTACTATCAAATATTGTTCATTCTAACTATATTTTTGTACCCATTAGCCATCCCCACTTTATCCCCCACTCCCTGCTATCCTTCCAAGCCTCTGGTAACCTATTCTACTCTTTTTCCATGAGGTCAACTGTTTTTAATATTTAGCTCCAACAAATGAGTGAGAACATGCAAGATTTGTCTTTCTGCACTTGGCTTATTTCACTTAACATAATGTTCTCCTGTTCCATCCATGTTGCTGCAAATGGCAGAATTTCATTCTTTTTGTGGTTGTATAATATTCCATTGTGTGCATGTGTGTATATATGTATATATACACACATACACACACACACCGCAATTTCTTTATGCTTTCATCTGTTGATGGACACTTAGGTTGATTCCAAATCTTGGCTGCTGTAAATAGTGCTGCAATAAACATGGGAGTGCAGATATCTTTTCAAAGTGTCTCTGCCCTTTTTTAAAAAAAGTGAGAAGTAGCTTTCAATTAACTACTGCAAAGCTAAATAAAAACCAGAATAAAAAATTAAATAAATAAAAACTGTGGCCTATAGAAGACAGCTATCAAAACAAAACAAAAACAAGGGAAATGGGAACATAAATATTCCCTTAATTCCCATATTTCATATATGGATCCATTGCAACTTCTCTGATATGATACTGGTAAAAACTTAATCAGGATTTGCATAAATATTTGCACATAGCCACTTCTGCCATGACTTAAAAATGGAACTCTGGAATGATCAGAAACATAAGACAGAACAATAGCTCATTTGCTTTTTAACTGTCATAAATAATGATAGGAGAGGCCGGGCGCAGTGGCTCACGCCTGTAATCCTAGCACTCTGGGAGGCCGAGGCGGGAAGATCCCTCAAGGTCAGGAGTTCGAAACAAGCCTGAGCAAGAGCGAGACCCCCGTCTCTACTAAAAATAAAATGAAATTAGTTGGCCAACTAAAAATATATAGAGAAAATTAGCCGGGCATGGTGGCGCCTGCCTGTAGTCCCAGCTACTCGGGAGGCTGAGGCAGAAGAATTTCTTGAGCCCAGGAGTTTGAGGTTGCTGTGAGCTAGGCTGACGCCACGGCAGTCTAGCCCGGGCAACAAAGCGAGACTCTGTCTCAAAAATAAATAAATAAATAATAAAATAACGATAGGAGAATGACAATACAGTATCAATCTTTGCCTTTAAGTCAGAACTCTGTAAATAAAACAAAAATATTTGGATATTTTCAATATTTTGGAAGAAATATACATCGGGAGTTCAATGGCATGTGCTTTCTAGAAGATAATGACAAAAGTCCTAAAATAAAAGCTGAACTCTCATTTCCTGTCTTTTTTCAAAAATTATTTATATCTAGAGATGTCAGAATAAAAAACAAAACCCCTCACTATAAAAACTCAAATGACAGATGAGAAAATGTAAAGATTATATTCAAGTCTATATATAAAATTATTTCAAAGTGGTTTAAGTTATATTAAAATAGTGAGGCCTGTTAAGTTTTTATCTACCCCTTTTGTCTGCAAAGAATAGCTATACATATTTTTATATGTGCCAATATAAATGTATCTATTGGTGGAAGGAAAAAAAAATTTCTAAATTAGTTTTAAAATATGCCAAAGCAGCTTTGTGTATTTTTAGACAGTGTTCAGATTCTTGACCCAAACTACATTATCATAACTCAGGCCCCAGGCACTCTCCAGATGGTTCAGATATGGAATAATTGTATGTATATATCTGGGTGCAGTTGATAGTTGGGTAAAGAGGAACTATCACAAAGAGGAAGTATACTGCCTGACAGCTCCTTTGGATTACAAAAGATGGTGCTAATTAAACTTTAAATGGTTTGACTGATAAGAAAGAAAAGAAAAGAAATCAAGGGGAAAAAAAGAGTCCAAAAGGAAAAGAGGTACAGAGGAAAAGGAAAATGAAAAGAGAGAGAGAGAAACAAAGAAAGTAGGAAAGAAAGAAGAAAGAGGAAAGTTAAAAAGGGAGGAAGAAAGAGGTAGAAAGATGCAGAAGGTAATCTCAGTGAACAAAGATCCTTTGGTTTGACAGTACCCATTTATCTTTATGAGGTTCTTAAGTCTGAAACAGCCATAAACCTTGTGAAAACGTGAGACATCTGTTTCCTCTGGTATGAAGAACAAGATTATGGAATTTATTTCATCTATGCCTAACCGCCACCTACCAAAAACAATCAAAAGAAAAACAAGTAATACAAAACTCTAGACATGGTACATACAGGTCTGTAGCCTCATTTTATATGAGAGGAGGAATTTCTTGAATGATATATATGACATATGATTAGTATTTTTTAAGAGTGACTAATTATTAGAAAACATAAATGTAACTTGGAATTCAGTTTCATTTCCTTTAGAACAAAGTCTACAATGTTTAACCTTTGATTACTGAATTGATGTAGAGAGGTAATAAATGTAAGAGGTAGATAGCACGGAGTTTCAGAAAATGCTATAATAATATCATGCTGAATTAAGAAGCAAAAAGCTGGCCAGGCGCCATGGCTCACACCAGTAATCCTAGCACTCTGGGAGGCCGAGGCAGGAGGATTGCTTGAGCTCAGGAGTTCGAGATCAGCCTGAGCAAGAGTAAGACACCTGTTTCTACTAAAAATAGAAAAATTCACTGAGTGTGGGTGTGGTGGCTCACACCTATAGTCCCAGCCACTAGGGAGGCTGAGGCAGGAAGATCGCTTAAGCCCTAGAGTTTGAGGTTGCAATGAGCTATGATAACACCACTGTACTCTAGCCCCAGCAACAAAATGAGACTCTGTCTCAAGAAAAAAAAAAAACAAAAAAAAAACCAGCAGCAAAGAGCTAGGTTTTGCCCTTGGCTGCACCATTTGCTAGCCCTTTGACTTTGGGCCCATCACTCACTCTAAAAGGAGGAGAATAATAATATCTGACCTTATAGTAGTCTTGAGGATCAAATTAAAAAATGCATGTAAAGGTGCTTTATAAACTACTATAAATATAATGTTTTGTTAGTAAATAAAAACATTTTGTAACCTATGAAGGAAAAGTAAGATTATCATATTACAAATAAATGAATTTATTTTTAGCACCTACAATACCAATGAATAGGATAGAAAATTAGGAAGAATGTCTAGTGTTTGTACTAATTGTTTATTTCTTAAGAACTAGAGATAATCTTTCTTTACGTATTTTCTTCTCGTTATTCACTCCCACCCCCACCCACTACCTAGCCTGCAGTTTCCATTATATGACTTTATTTTCTCATACTTCAGCATAAAGCCATCTTTTCTCAGATACTCTTCTCTTGTTCCACTTTTGTTTTTCATTAATAAATCTGTCCTGTAGAATTCTCTTTTCTCACTTCTTTAAAAAAAGAATGACACATTTTTTAAAAGTACCACTACAGAAATCCCTTTTCTTCTATTTGCAGGCCAACTGACATCTCAGTAGCACCTACATATCTTGTATTTCTTTTTTAGTAGGAGGCTATAGTTAGAGCAGAATAAATAAATGAAGTTTAAACAATCTTTTTTTTTTCCTCCTGCATTCCTTCCTTAGGATACACAGAAAGAAGCTATGCTGCTGTCCTACCATTAAGTCAATTAGCCATTCCTGACCGCTGGATGATACAATTTTCCATAAACAGAACTGCATACATCGTCTCTTACACAATGGTGTGGGTAGGTGGTAGAATTAGATCATGTAGTCAACTTAAAACACTTCCTTTATTTAAATTAACCATTTGAAATCATGCAAAAGTACAGCAAATTTTCCTATGTCATAATCCATATAACCAGAAAACCTAAAAGAAGATTTTTAAAAATTGAACTCTACTTTTATAAAACTTAGACAAATACCAAATGAACTGGTATTAGAGACTTAACAGATTATGCCACTTAATCATCACAAATTCAACTGAAGTTCCTACTCTGTAGCCCATATGAAAAATGACATTTGAGGGGTTTATGCCAAGAAGGACCCAGGAGCACCTCAGACTTCATGAGACCTGCAATCCTGGCTGGCCTGCTTCAGCTCAGCTTGAAGACAAATAATTGTTGCAAGGCCTTTGGAACCCCAGGTTTGTTATAATAAAAACGGGAAACTATAGGGAAATCTTAGGATAAAAAAATGTGTTTGGTAAACTCACCATGTTCTATGCTGCTTGTGAAAAAACATGAACTCTATGCTTTAAATTTTCCTTGTATATGTTTATTTTAATAACATTCCAGAATCCCACAAAATCCTGAAGTAACAAAGATACCATCAGAAATTCAGTTATGTTCAGTATGTCTTTGGTGTTAATTGTACGGTATTTCTGTTCTTTAAAAATCCATGTAGGTTTCTGGTTCCGGGACAGGATGGCTTATTTCTCCATGTTCCTTCCCTCTAACTACAACTAAATAACCTGGAAATAACTGACCAATCATAAAAGGACTCTGAAAGGTAGAAAGTAAAAGGCACACTGGCTAGGGACCTTAGAACTTGAGGATGACATCTTGATGGGTTCCCTGGGGTTTTGTTTTATCTTCCTTATATCCCAGGTGGGGTACAGGAAAGGTCTGCATCCCTGAACCACCAAGAGGCATACGAAAACAGAGGGAAAAAAAAAGCCTACTCTTTTCAACTGAGGATTGGGAGAGGAGAATCACAGCAGGGACTTAGCAGGGAGACCCATATTCCAGTAGCAGGGGCAGGACTAATCTGCCACAGAAGTGGCAACAACAGAACCTGGGCAGCCCAACCCATTCTTGCCCCACATCAGGTGGCAGCAGGCATGCTCCTCCACCTACCCTAGTTAAGCCAGGAGGTCTGACGTCTGCCAGCCTTCCCCCCAGTGGCAGAGAACCACCTAAAACTGGTGATTCCTGGCCATCTACTCAGTGGCAAAAGGCAATTCAGGCCAAACATCTCCCACCCTTCGCCCAACAGCAGAGAGTAAACCAGGCCCATCGTCTCCTGCCCTCTACCCAGTACCCAGACTCCTTGGCTCCTAGCCCTCCACCAGCAGCAGAAGGTAGATGCTTCCCTCTCCCAGCAGCACTATCAGAGACAGAGTGGAAATATTAGGAGGAATGCTCTCCATCCTGGGAACCAGCACCTCACATCCTCCATCTAATGATAACAGGAAGCCTATGGAAGACCGGGGAAGTGCGTCCATCCTCATTGGTGGCACCACCAGGGATCCAGTGAGAAGCTCAAGCAAAGCCAGAAGATGAAGCAGACCAAAACAGCACTGAAAAGAAGATTCAAAAACTAAATTGTCATTGAATCTATCACCCACAAAATTAGGACACAACCCATCCATTAAACCTAAACAGGGCAACTGGCTGATAAACAGTAAGATTTAAATGGCATCAATGGCCAATACCAAGAAGAATGAGATATTGGAACTTTCTGACAATGATTTTAAAGCAACTATGACAAAAAAGATTAGCAGGGTGGATAAAAATACATGAGAACACTATGCTGACTATGAGAGATTCAATTCACATAGAACATCATAAGTAGGATGAAAGTAAAGGCAGGGAAAAGGATCATGCAAATTTGAATTTAAAAAAGTATGAGTAGTTATATTAGTATCAGATAAAATAGAGACTTCAGAGAAAAGAAAATTACTAGGGACAAAGAGGGACATTACATAGTGATAAATGGATCAATTCACCAAGATGACGTGGTAATCCTAAATGTACATGCACCTAGCAACAGCTTCAAAATACACACACAAAAACTGATAAAGCTAACAGGAAAAATAGACAAATCTACAGTTATACTTGGGGCCTTTACCACCCCACTCTCAGCAATTGATAGAATTACTAGACAGAAAATTAACAAAGAAAAAGAATTGAACAACACTATCAACTAATAGGATCTAATTGACATTTACAGAACACTCCTCCCAACAGCAGAATATACATTCTTCTCAAGTGCTATTCACTATGGTAAACCATATCCTGGGACGGAAAATAAACTTCAACAAATCTAAAACAACTAAAAATCATGCAGAATATGTTTTCTGATCATAATGAAATCAAACTAGAAATCAGTAACAGAAAGACACCAGGGAAATCTTCAAACATTTGGAAATTAAACATTTCTAAACAATGCATGGGTTAAAAAGGAAGTCTCAAAGGAAATTTTAAAAGATACATAGACCTGAATGAAAATGAAAATACGGCATATGAAAATTTGTGGGATGCAACTAAAGCAATACCAAGAGGGGAATGTATAGTACCAAATGCTTACATTAATAATCTAAATTTCTATCTTAAGTACCTAGAACAAGAATAGCAAAATAACTCAAAGTAAGCAGAAAGAAGGGAATAGTAACATAAAGAGCAGAAATCTATGAAATTGAAAATGGAAAAAATTATAAAAATTAAGGAAACTAATAACCAGTTCTTTAGGGAAAAAAATCAGTAAAATTGATAACCTTCCAATAAGATTGACAAAAATAAAGACTAGTTTTTTTCCTCTTAAAATTAAAAAATATAGGCCAGGCTGAGCAAGAGCGAGACCCCATCTCTACTAAAATTAGAAAGAAATTAATTGGCCAACTAAAAATATATAGAAAAAATTAGCCGGGCATGGTGGCGCATGCCTTAGTCCCAGCTACTTGGGAGGCTGAGGCAGAAGGATTGCTTGAGCCCAGGAGTTGGAGGTTGCTGTGAGCTATGCTGATGCCACAGCACTCTAACCCGGGCAACAGAGTGAGACTCTGTCTCAAAAAAAAAAAAAAAAATTAAAAATATAACTATCATATGACTCAATCTACTTCTGGATATTTATCCATAGGAATTGAAATCAGGATCTCAAAGAGATATTAGCCCTCTTATGATCACTGCTGCACTATTCACAACAGCTGAGATGTGAAAACAACCTAATGTCTACCAACAGATGAACGAATAAAAAAATATCCCATAGCATACAATGGGATATTATCCAACTTTAAAAATGGAAATCTTGCAATATATGAAATTATAATTGAACTTTGAGAACATTATACTATGTGAAATTAGCCAGTTATAGAAGGACAAATATTATGATTCCAGTTATCTAAAATGATCAAATTCATAAACACAATAAAATAGTCAAACTCATAGAAGCAAAGTCTGCCATGGCAGGGCAAAGAAGAGAAGGAAATGGGGAGTTGTTAATCAACTGGTATAAAATTTCAATTAGGTAAGATGAATAAGTTCTAGAGATTTGATGCATAACACTGCACTTATAGATAACAATATTGGATTGTACACTTAAAAATGTGTTTAGTGGGTAGATCTCATGTTAAGTGTTCTTACCACAATAAAATAAAGAGAGAAGAGCTAAATCCCTAACATCAGAAGCGAGACAGGCGATATTAATAACAGATCTTGTAGTTATTAAAAGGATAATAAAGGAATACTATGAACTTTATGCTCACAAATTTGACAACTTAGAAGAAATGAATCAATTTCTCCAGAAACACAAACTATCAAAAATCCAGCTACATTAAATAGATAACTTGAGTAGTCCTTTAACCATGAAAGAAATTGAATCTGTAATGAAAAGCCTCCTGAAAAAGAAGTCACCAGTCCCAGTTGGCATCCTTGGAATTTTCACCAAAAATTTAAGTAACCCATTTTTTTTTCTTTTTCTTCTTATTTTTTTTTTACAAAGGTACAAAAGCAATTCAATGGAGAAAGAACTCCTTTTCAACAAATGGTACTGGAGAAACTGGACATTTACAGGCAAACAAATTTTGACCTAAACCTCCTACCTTATAAAAAATTCACTCAAAATGGATTACAGATTGAAATGTAAACATAAAACTATATAAAATGTTTAGGGAAAAAGCATGGGAGAAAATCTTTGGGATCTAATGACAGACAAAAGTTCTTAGACTTGACACCAAGAGCATGACTCATAAAAGGAAAGATTGATAAATTGTACCTAATCAAAATATAAAACCTTTGCTCTGCAAAAGACCCATTAAAAGGATGAAAAAACAAGCTACAGACAGAAAGAAAATATTTGCAAACCACATATCAGACAAAGGACTAGTATGTAAAATATATCAGGAATTCTCAAAATTCAACAGTAAATAAAAGCAAAAATCCCAATTAGAAAATGGGCGAAAGACATATATAGAAATTTCACTTAAGAGGATACCCAAATGGCAAATAAGCACATGAAAAGATGTTCAACTTCATTAGCTATTAAGGAAATGTAAATTAAAACCACAATGAGATATTACTACACACCTCTCAGGATGGCTAAAATAAAAAATAGTGACGACACCAAATGTTGGTGAGGGTATGGAGAAACTGAATCTTTACAGTGTCCAGTTGCTCTCTTACATGTAAAATGGTACAGCCACTCTGGAAAACAGTGTGGCAGTTTCTTATAAAACCAAACATACAATTACCATATGACCCAGCAGTTGCATTCCTGGGCATTTATCCCAGAGAAATGAAAAGTTATGTTCACATAAAAACCTGTACATGAATGTTCATAGCAGTTTTATTTGTAATAGCCAAAAGTTGGAAACAACCCAGATGTTCTTCAATGGATAAAGGATTAATCAAGCTATAGTACATTCATACCATGGAATACTACTCAGCAATAAAAAGGTATAACTGTTGATATAACAGTTTGGATAAATCTACAGAGAATTATATTGAGTGAAAAAAAAAAAACCAGTCCCTGAAAGTTATATACTGAATGATTTCATTTGAATAACATTCTTGAAATGACAAAATTATAGACATGGAGAACAGATTAGTGGTTGCCAAGGGTTATGGATGGGGATGGGGAAAGAGGGATGGGAGGGAAGTAGGTGTGGAATGTAGCCTTGTGATGGAACTGTTTTTTAATCTTGAGTGTGGTAGTAGATGTCCAAACCTAGACGTGAAAACTGCATAGACCTAAATACCCACACACGCGCATATAAAACTGAGGAAATCTGAACAAGAAAGGAGAATTGCATCAATATCAATATCCTGGTTGTGATATTGTATTCTAGTTTTTTATGATATTGTTGGGGGAAATTAGGTAAAGGGTATATAGGATCTCTATTATTTCTTACAAGTGTGTGTGAAATCTATAATTATTTCAAAATAAAAAGTTTAATTTAAAAACTCCATGTAGTTTATGTACTATTATATATTCATCATTCACTTCTTTAAGCATTTATTGAGTTGCTCCAACGTGCGAGGCATGATTAGCTTATGTGCGAAGGGGATGGAGGTAGAGAACTGAATAAAGATCCCACCTTTGCAGATGTCACAGTTGAAATTATACAGATATTTTGGTAATTCTTTAACACATGTGCTCTACTAACAGAGATAGTAACTGTTTTAATAACTATCTCTAGTACCAAACACAGAGTCTGGAACATAATAACTTTTCAATTAATATCTTGTAAATGAATGAATGATTGAATCAAACAATCAATCAATATAAGGGGTGATAAACACTATCAAATGGTTAGAATACAGTACAAGCTGGTGGCTCATGCCTGTAATACCAGCAATTCAGGAGTCTGAGGTGGGAATAACTATAAGTACTTTCCATATATTTATGTGTACATATACATGTATTTGTGATAAAATGTAAATACAGTTGAATGGGAACTCTATAACATAATGATTACTTGGCTATGCCCATCCCACCGGACCTCCCCAAACCAAAAAAACCTCTCTATTAGGTTGGAGAGGGATGAAGAGCAAACGAGTTAAATATAATTCATTTCGGGCACAATAAAGTGACTCATTCTCTCCCTTGCTGTCCTTTTATACCATGTAACAATTTTAATAGCTCTTTTCTAATGGGAGAGAATCATGAATATGAGTTATGAAAAGAATAATGATTATGAAATGAAAATGGTGTGAAAATTATTGTAAGTAATGCATTTGTGTCATTTTACAAGGAACAAAGACATCTAAATAGTTTTATAAACCTCATAGATGAATAATGTTATTTTTGGGATTTTTTAAATTATAGAAAATGTTAAACATAAAGAAAAGTAACAGAAGAGTATAATGAACTGCCTCATGGCCAGCTTTAACCATGATCAATTCAAAGCCCATTTACTTCCTATGTCATTCCGTTATTTTGAAACAAATCCCAAATAAATCATTCTATCCATAAATATTCAGAATGTGTGCCTAAAAGAACTATTTTAAAAAATACAATAAGTATATCTTCTGAAAATTTAATAATTCTTTAAAATCATCAAGCATAAGGTCAAGTTTTCAAATTTCCCAGATTTCCTCATACATTTTTTTATTCTATTTTATACCTGAGTCCAAATTAGGTCCATATATTGTGATTAGCTGATCTGTCCAAATTTTATTTTAATGGCAATAATTCAATACACTAAAAACATTAAACTTAGAAGTTTTAATGAATTTAAATAATTAAATCTAATTTACAAATAATCATATTAAGTCACCCTAGCAGGGCAATGTTGATTATGTGTGCTAAAAATGTATAAACACATGGTCAAACTAAGCAAACCTAGGAAAAAAGGGAGAAGGGTTGATTTCAGTTTTCACTTTTTCAAAAT
The DNA here is from genome assembly GCA_008086735.1 of Cheirogaleus medius. NCBI lineage: Eukaryota > Metazoa > Chordata > Mammalia > Primates > Cheirogaleidae > Cheirogaleus > Cheirogaleus medius. Next base: position 7,544,159 of record VBSM01003044.1, read on the forward strand.
ATTTCCTTCTTCATTCACAGGTTTTAATATGATTTTTATCAAGGAAGTCCACTAATCCATGCTAACAAAACCCTCCTGTGATCTCTCAATTGCTTGCTTTAACATTTTCACTATTTTTACTTTGGCCAAATACTTCCTCCTCCATTGGAAATTAGCTTGACATCATAGGATTTCAAAGTTGGAAGGAATCATGTGGTTTCCTCATCTCAGAGAACAGGCAGCTTTGATATTATTATATTGCTGTTTCCAGTGACAAAGCTACTGTGAGGGAGCAATCTGCTGACAGCTACAGACTATGTTCTAATTTCTTAACAGATACTACTACGTAAGTGTGATCAGTAAAAGGTGTATTAGCATGACATGAAATAACTTTGAATTTGATCCTTTTATAAAGGTTGGTAGAGTTAATATTATATTTCCTCTAACATGTTGGAAAGATCTTGTTATACAAGTACTAAAGTAGTATATTTAGTTCAAGATTTAAAATAATAAAAGTTAGAAAACTATCATCTACAGAAGCTAGCAGAAATCAACATAGTAAATGCCAGACTCTTTACTATAGTACTAATAATACCATAACAAGGAGTTATTAATATGAACTTGTGTACTACCAATAAAGCATGCAATATAAAATATCTGATGGTACTCTGTTGTGATACATTCTAAACCTCCATTAGAAATTAATAAGTCTTCTATATTTTGCGTATCAAGTTCAAACAGTATTTCTTAAGTTTTAAAAAAAATTATGTAGTGGTTCCTTCCACATCTATTGGTAAACTCTAGATAGTACTTCACTGTGTAGTAAATTTATTAATCTAAAGCAAAAATTTTTTATGGAAATTCAGGAGTCTCAGTCATTCCATGCATGTAACACTTTAACCTAGGAATTAGAATGCCCAAGAAAACAGTTAAAAATACTTATTGGGGTTTCATATGTTCAGGTAACTGTATTGGGTGTATTTGTAAACTGTAGAATAAAGTGTCCGAATGATACCAAATTAAACCATTAATACATTTAGTTTAAAGGAAGTAAATACTTAAAGACGGTAATTTAGAGATGGGAATTTTTGAGAGTTATGTTTTTTGTAAACCCCGAGAGTCATATAAAAATTCCCTAGAATTTATTTGCTTCAAGCTCTACAAGACAAAACAAAAAAACCCCAACAATCCTGTGAGAACTTTATAAATTTAGAATGTTGACAATGGTCTGACTTTAATATTGTTTATTTTTATTGTTTAGATTGACTTTATTCATTTTTTTCTCCCAGAGTCCTTAATGTACTAATTACCCTTTATCCTGTGTACTGAATTTTTTCCCTGATTTATCAAAATATAAAGATTCAGGCTCTTGATTCTTTTAAAGCAAGGTGAAAAGCAGGTGTCATAGTAAATATAATCCACTAGATTCAGGTAAGGCAATTACAGTGTTGATTTGTTCGGTTATTACATAAAAGTGCAGGTGTAAATCTCTGTTAATATACAGAACAGACAGAATACCACATTCTAAAACACCTATCCATCTCACCTGCCTCACGAGGGAGAGGCAGTATTCACATCAACTGTACCTATTCATATTTTGACAATGATGGAAATCCCACCTGTGAAACATGGTATTGGCACTAGCACTTTGCAATATGTTCAATAACATGAAAGACACGTGGCAATTAGAACTTTTGATTGCACAGTCTTGTTTTTTATCACTTGCACTTTCCTCTTTCTCCTCTCTCTCAATTCATATTTGAAACTAATGGAAAGAATTTTGTAAAAATTAAAAAAAATAAGACTTTCTCTTAACTGCAAAATAAACCATGAGCAATTATAATTACTATTAATAATACTATTAATGGTATTATGGCTTTGAAAATAATAGTACTTTACTCTCCCATACTTAGCACTATTTATTTCTCTTTCTCTCATATTTTTTCAAAGTCTGGTGCCCCCTGTTATATTTATACTTTATCTTTGTAGTCGTTTATTGAATCACCCAGCCCATCTTTGATCAACTTCCTCTTATAATATCCATGTACCCCCCCTTCACCTTGTCAATGATAATTAGAACTTTAATCTGTTTTTCCAAGGTGTTAGCCAGTTAAGGATCACTAGCAAATTTCATAAGCTTAGTCTACTCAATCACCTACTTACTAAGTAAAACGTTTAAAAAAACCAACTTTACTGAACCATATCCACTTCTAGCAACTTCTACTCAAGTTATATTTACTGTAGTGATATAAATTTGAAATAAGACTTCTAGTATGATGAGAATGAAAATATCCATTTTTAAGGTCAGATCAGGGCAGAAACTTAAAAAATAGTAAAAAATTGAATAGATTAAATTAAGGAGGCTGAAATACAGCCCATAGAATGGACAAGAAATATTCATTAAGTGACTGTAGTAATTGATTACTTTGGACAAATCCAACGTTTTTCCTTTCTTAAGGATGATCTTAAAAGGGTTCATAACCAAGAGGTATGAATGCAAAACTTGAACGACAACAACAAAAAAATCCTGAATAGGCAGGAATAGAAGAGGAAGGAAGGCTGATAATAGCCTAGAGAAGAAGTATAGCGGGAGCTCCTCTGGAGCAGATGAAGGCCAAGGAAAAAGCCATGTGTTTAGAGAGATAAGTATGCATTTTTTCAAGCCCTTGTTGCTCAACAAACTTGCCAGAAACTGGCTTGTGTTTCTGGTGGGAAGAGAAAAAAGGGGCCATATTATCAACCAGTGAGTACCTTTTTCAGGACATATTCTATAATAATGCTGTTCACCCACCCAACTTGAAAAATAAAATTAAACCATCTTCCTGGAAATCAAGTTCTTACAGTCTCTCTGTTGTAAAATCTCCATGTGACTGGAAAGAAACCTAGAGTTGTAGTGGACATGGATTGACTAAGGAGCAATTTAGAATGCTTTGTAATAATAAAAACTAGGAAAAAAAAATCCACCTTACATATCCATGTAACAATGCAGGCTTGAAAATGAGGTGGAAGTATATTTAGAAATAGAAAGATAAACATTTGTTGATATGATAATGATATACTGTTAAAGTAAAAGAAAAGCAGCATATTAAACAACATATGCAATATAACTTTTCTAATTACTAGTTTAAAAAATATTTTACCTAAAAAAAGTCTGGAAGGCTCCATGTCACAAACATATCTGGGTATAGAATATAGTTATTTTCTTTTAATTACTCATACGTATTTTCTACTTATTAAAGCAAAAAGCATATATTAGTTGCATAGCTGTTAAAAAGGTGTATGAGAAGAGCTATTTCGGGTCAGGGACTTCCCACTATTTGCCTGGGAAGAGGAGAAACGGTTAAGGGGAATGAATGAGGTCTTACCTTACTTACCAACAAGTCTTCTTGTTGGGAACTCCCAACATTAGGACAGATAAGGAACTGATTTTGTAACATCTTAAAACAGGGAATTTATTAATTCAAAGTGACATGTATTCATCATTACTTTTAACTAAATGAATAATTGTACAGATTAAAATGTCCCTACAATGCCTGCCACACTACAGAACAGATTACTAATAGATATCTATTCTATAGAAAATATAAAATATTATTTTTAGGCATCTCTTAGAAATAATAAAACATTTACATAAAAATTTCATGCTGAGGATTATAAAGTAATTTTTAAACAAAATACTAGACTTGAGGCCCTGTTATTATTAGCACTCAAAATACACAGCTTGAATAATTAGCAGCAATGTGGACTTAACAGGCCTAACTGGTAGCCTATATAATTACATCATGTAGCTGTGCTCTGGGGAGGTCAATGCATTTAAAAGCATAGGTAAAGAAAGACAGGTTGAATACATAACTAAAAGAATGAAACATTTATATAGGACAGAAAGACAGTGTTTTCCTACATGTGGCTGAGATAACTCAAGGTATTTTCTAATTCTAAATAGTCTATCTGTAGTACTACTATAAGCAATACTACTATAAAATTCTACATTAAAGCCATTCAATGTAAGCGTCCTCAAGTTTTCTTCATTCCACCTTAAAATTTCTCTGTATACTAAATGGTCTTCATCCTTCAGTCTTCCTTTTTCAGGTTAACCACCTCTCCCCAATATCAACAACAACAACTGGCCTCAATTTTTTATCCCACTACCTTCTCATTTCATTAATTCACCCCTCTCACTTTTCCTACATCTTCAGTTACTCTCTCTCTACCAACTCCTCCTTTTGGCTTACAGTAGGGTCAAGGCATCATTTATAGAGGGAAGGAGGAAGAACCTTCCCTGCAAGAAGATGCACTGGGACTAACAAGCTCACTAGCTCCAACCTCCTCATCTCCAAATTCAGATAGGATTCCTCTCAGGCCGTATCCTTCCATAACCTCTATGCAGCATCCCCTTACGAGGTTCTTTTTCTTGGTTTGTGTGGTATTGTCCTCTATGAATTCCTTTCCAACCCACCTCTGCTGGTTTGTCCTCCTTCTCTCACCCCTTAACACAAGCGTCTGTGCTGGGCCTCTTCTCTGCTCTCCACACTTTGTCTAGTTTATCTGATTCACTCCTATCCTTTTAGCTCTCTCCCCCAAGCTGTTAATGCCCTCAATCTCTCACAAGCTGCTTTTCTCCTTTTCTAGTAAGGCTGTTCTAGTTCCAGAACCTCACTACCAGTCCGAATTCAATTCCGAATCCCCTGCTTCCTTCAAGTCATTCTACAAACTATTGATGAAGTACTCTTTCAAAGGCTCTGATTGCATCAGTCTCTTTTATTCAAATACCTTAAATGGCTCCCCACTGTCTACTTGTTCAAAGTTCAAGCCTCTTGGTATGAGTTTCAGTCTTTTGATTTGCCACTATCCCTGAGTATCCTATACTTTGTTCATAATGTCTGAACTAGGCTAAAAAATACATTATGTCTTACCACACCTGCTGAAAAGCATTCATGACTCAATTCAAATTCCATCTCCAAATTACCCCATCTTCCTAGTTCAGAAGTTTTAATGAACTCTTCCTTCTTCATGTATAGAAAATACTTGAAAACTTCTTGATGACACTGTTGCCATTCTGCCTTGCTTTGAAAGGACGTAGACATTTCTTAATTCCATTAATTGAATATGACTAGCAGTAGATATCTTAATTGTATATTCCCCATAGTGACTTCAGTGTAGTAGACAGTGTTAAACTCAGATTATTCATCTGAAATGAAAGACTATTTGTCCAGGATCTGGGCTAAAGTTTGCCTCTACCTTATTTCGAAAGAAAGTTCTGGGAAACAAGTTAGCTAAATATACAATATTGTTTGTATGTGTGTGTGTGGGGGGGTGCTGGATAAATGACTCAAAAGAAATCATTTTAAAGCATTTTCATCTGAATTATTTTACAAAGAATAATTATGAGCAATCCCACTCTTAGGTATATGCCCAAGAGAACTGAAAACATACATTCACACAAAAACTTGTATGTTTATGTTCACAGAAGTATTTATGACAGCCCAAAACTATAAACAATTCAAATGTACATCAACTGATTAATAGAATGTGGTATATACATACAATGGAATATTATTTGGCCATAAAAAGGAATTAAGTATTGATACAGGCTACAATGTGGATGAATCTTGAAAACATTGTGTTAAGTAGAGAAGTCAGACACAAAAAGCCACATAATGTCTTATTCCATTTATATGAAATATCCAGAGCAGATAAATCCATAGAGAAAGTAAATTAGTAGTTGCCAGGGGGTGGGGGTCATTGAGTGTGTCTGCAAAGAGGTATAGGGTTTCTTTTGGGGTAATGGAAATGTTCTAGAATTAGATAGTGGTGATGTTTGCAACATTGTGAATATACTACAAACCTGAATTATACATTAATACTTCAAAATGGTGAGTTTTATGTTATGTGGATTTTACCTCAATTGAAAAGAAATGAAAAAACAATTACCAATTTGGTCACTGGAATAACGATTTGGATTTGCAGTATAATGGAAAAGAACTCTGACCTTTGAATCAGAAAATCTAGGTTTAAGCCAATTCTGCCACTTATGTACAAGTTGTGGGATCTTTAGGACATTGCTTAACTTCTATAAGCCCTAATAACTTCACCTATTAATATAAAGTAAGAAGAATAAAGCCTCATAAAGTCACTGTGAGATTCATGAAATTATTTCAAATGAAAAAACCTATGTTATTTTGTATACTTAAAATAATCTTTTAAAAATCCTATACCATATTGAACAGTCCATAATTTCAATGAACAGTCCATAACTTTCATTTATAGAATAAATGAACTAAGGATATAGTGTTACTGGCTGCATCTATAACTAAGCATCAATACAAACTCAAAACATTAACTAGACATTTTCAAATACCCATACTCTTACATACATAAAACATTTTGCATTTTAAAAGTTTTCATTTGGGTGTCCCATATGCTCTTTGGCATCAATACAAAGGAAGGCATATACCGTGTTTCCCTGAAAATAAGACCTACCCATAAAATAAGTCCTAGCAGGATTTCTAAGCATTTGCCCAATATAAGCCCTACCCCAAAAATAAGACCTAGTGATGGGTGTGGCTACGCAGCGTATCTGCACAACCCATGCATTTCGTCACGGAGCAGTAAAGAGGTGAGATTGGGGCCAATGGTTCTAAAGGAAATAGAGCTGCAAGAAATTCAGGATGGAATTCGGGGTTTGGAGAGTTGTGATGATGTTCCAGAAGACGACGACTTAACTATATTTGAATAAATGTAGATTGTTGCACCATACTTAAAAAAATTAACACATCCCCTGAAAATAAGCCCTATGGTGTCTTCTTGAGGAAAAATAAATATAAGACCCTGTCTTATTTTTGGGGAAACATGGTATTATTTAAAAAAGATAGAAGACTAATTGAGAACTGAAGCAATAAACACCCAACTGAAGTAACAAGTATTCCTGTGTTTAAGTATCTAAGTATATATTCTGTCTTCTCTAATAAAGTTCCCTAATAGTTTTTTCAGGGCAGGGGTGATATGTAATTAATTTTAGTATGCCTTCACAGAGCCTAACCTTACACACAGGAGGCACTTAATTATACTTAGGTTACTTAGAGAATTGGGTAAAAATACTTCTTGGTTATATAATATTTAATGATCATATTTAATCTATAGTGATAGGATGGAAACGTGTTAATATCAAAACTATACGTCTCCAATGACAGCTAGCTATATCACTTAAGAAAGGAAATCATATATATGAATATATGTGTATTTCTCTATATACACACATATACATAGTTTCTTTCCTTTTTTTTTTTTTTTTTTT
>VBSM01003044.1:7551531-7569909 GCA_008086735.1 Cheirogaleus medius
CTCCCAGAGTGCTAGGATTACAGGCGTGAGCCACCGCGCCCGGCCCATAGTTTCTAATAAAGAAAAGCAAACATATCAATCTATAACCAATTACAAAATTGTCTTTATTTGTCTCACATTTTTCTGCAAATGAGGTGACAGACTTAACCCAAATCAGAACAATATTCTGGTCCCTTCCATATTACTAGGATTACTGACTTGATTTTAGATAAGCACAATGAAATAGGTTTACTTTCTTTCCCTTCAAATCAAAGTCAGGTACCTCAGCTTTATGTGAGAAACAGTGGAAAATTTAACTATAAGATATGGTCCTTGTATTTAAAATGTTTACATTAGGCTGGGCGTGGTGGCTCACGCCTGTAATCCTAGCACTCTGGGAGGCCGAGGTGGGAGGATCGCTCAAGGTCAGGAGTTCGAAACTAGCCTGAGCAAGAGCAAGACCCCCCGTCTCTACCAAAAAATAGAAAGAAATTAATTGGTCAACTAAAAATATATAGAAAAAAATTAGCCGGGCATGGTGGCACATGCCTGTAGTCCCAGCTACTCAGGAGGCTGAGGCAGGAGGATTGCTTGAGCCCAGGAGTTTGAGGTTGCTGTGAGCTAGGCTGATGCCACGGCACTCTAGCCCGGGCAACAGAGTGATTCTCTGTCTCAAACAAAAAAGAAAAAAATGTTTACATTAGTAAAGCTATATTGGTGAATGGTTTAAGACAGTGCACACATTTTTCTTCATTGGTTTGCTGAATTAAAAATCACCTGGGAATTTGCAGCAAAACAATAGGAGCTGTAAGAGTCTGGAAAAACTTCAAACAGGAAGTAAACTTTACACAGGATCTTGAAGGAAAGGTAAAATCTGAGTGGGCAGAGAGCAGCTCCAGAGGAGGGATTTTTGGGTGAAGTAAATAATAGTACCAAAGGCGCAGACTTAAAAGAGTTTGGTATGTCTGAGAGAGTGACTGACTTCAGTAGAACAGAAAGGATGGGCCCAAGAGCCTAGGAAATGAAGCTGGATAAAAAACACAGGGGCAAATTAGAAAGGGTGTTGAAAGTCAGATGGAAGAGGCTGGACTTAATGTAGTGGAAAACAGTAAAAGAGGAGTGACACGATGAAAGTACCATTTAAAAATTAATCAGTATGAGTTGGAGAAAAGAGGTGGAAATGAAGGAGCCAAGTATGGTAATCCAGGAATGAGGCACTAAGGGTCTGAATAGGATAGGTTACAGAAATACGGTGTATTTTAGCGGCAATGGGATGGGGCTTGGCCTTGAGACTGTAAAGTTAGGGGGTCTCAGAAACAAGGAAGAACATAGACTAAGCCAGGAACTGTCTACTAGGCAAAGGTGTTATATGGTAGACTAAGACCTTGAAATTTCAAACACTGGAAATACATCCACAAAGGCTATTTTTCAAGGGTAAGTAGTTTCATTGTTTGGTTTAGTGAATATACTGCAGGTGCCCCCAAATTCACATCTGGTTTGCTAACATAGTCTCATGAAAATCTGCTTTATGTAAGAATTAGTTTTAATATTTCAATACATGAACAAAATGACCTGTTAAAGGATATGAACCCCTACAGATTCAATGAGAACAGAAAAACATTCTTCTGTATACAGTAGTCACCCCTTATCTGTGGGGGAGATGTTCCAAGACCCCCAGTGGATGCCTGAACCAGTGGATAGTATCTAGCCCTATATATACTATGTTTTTTCCTATACATACATACCCATGATAAAAGTTTAATTTATAAATTAGGCACAGTAAGAGATTGACAACAACAAAATAGACCATTTATAAAAATATGCCAGCATCACTCCTCTTGTGCTTTGGTGCCATCAGTAAGTAAAAGAAGGATGACTTGAACACAAGCACCGAGACAGCTGATCTGATCCCTGAGACAGCTACTACGTCATTAATGGGCGGGTGGTGTATACAGCGTGGACAAAGGGACATGCTGGCCAAAGGGATGATTCACGTCCTGGGTGGGACGGAATGGGATAGCTGGAGATATCATCACACTACTCGGAATGGCACACAATTTAAAACTTATGGATTGTTTATTTCTGGAATTTTCTATTTAACATTTTCAAACCTTGGTTGACCACAGGTAATTGAAACCATGGAAAGCAAAACCACAGATAAGAGGGGACTACTGTACTCAAATATAGATTTTCTATTGTCCAGTTCCACCAAAACAAAAAAGCAAAAAAATTTTTTTTGTCTGATCTAAAATCTTAAAACACAGTCCCAACTTTATCTGAGAATGGTGCACTTCGAAAAAAACGCACACACTCTATTGAGAAAAATTTAAAAAACACTTTACCATGTTGCTTTCCTGAGTTGTTTTATCAAATGGGAGGAAAGTCTTGGAATTGAAATGGAAAAAAAGGTCACTAAAACTAAATTTTTCAGATTATATAATCATTTTGATTAATAATTATTAAATCTATAGTCAATGCTCTCCCCCTTCTTCCCATCAGCTTAACATGGGTACTACATAATGTGGAAAGAGATATGGCATCAATAAGATCAATGGATTTCACTCATGTGCGCCCATGGTACTTTCTAAATACGTCTATTATTATAACACTAATTCTACTATCCATACATAATTTTCATATGTTCTTCTATCTCTTCCCATGATCATTTTCTGGAGACCTTGTGAATGAGAATTGAAATATCCAAAAATAGCAAAAATAAGCATAACTATTATCACTCACTGAGCTCTTCCTTTACGGCCAAACTTGTGCTTTTCATACATTATTTCATACATTCATGACAATCCTGTGAGGTAGGTACTATGATTATGCCCATATTACAGTTGAAGAAACTAAGATTTTGGGGAGGTTAAGGGATTTAGGCAAAGTCCCAAATTTAGTAAGTGGCAGACATGTTCATCCACCACTTATTAGCCATTAGATTATACTGCCAAGCCCAAACATATGTGACCGAAACCAAAAGTAAGAAATACAAGGAAGCTGGACATGCTGCTCACTGTAAAAGAAGGAGGGGCATCAATTCTAAGAACTGTGTCAGATAGAAACGATAGACTCCTCGACTCACTTCTAACCTTGAACTGAAAACACTGCACTCTTTTACTAAAGGGGACACTGCTATGAATTGGAACTTTAACTGTCTCCACATTTACTAGAGCAACTTACATGACTATTTGACAGTATTTACAGGATCTCAGTATCCTCTCAATTTGGTCACATTTTTAAAAAAATGCTACTACTTAGATTAGTCAGTTTAGGACTAACTAGGCTGGTTGGTGATATCAAAAAGTTTTAAAAAGTATTTTCTAAGTAGAATATCCACTGACCCGAGCAATGTGTATAACTTCTATCAGTGAAACTAACTTTTAAAAATGCTTCCCAGTACATAAAATATATTCATAAGAAGATACTTCTAAAAATAACTCTCCACTGTAATTCCCTCCTTATGCATCTGGGCAGAGATGTCATATTTCCTCCACAAAGCTTCCTTTTGTGTTGCAACAGTAAGAATCTCAATTTCAAGCTGAACAGGAACAATCTAGAACTGCAAACTTTTTCACGAGATGATTATTTTTATTAATATTCTACACAAATTGTCTAAATGTGATGGACGTCCTTACATTTTAACTCTGAAATACTTTTAACTAGACAATTAAGTAGTTGTAGTTTTAAGTTCTGTCTCCCCTTCCCCCTCTTTTTCTTGCTAACATGTGGCTGGCCACAAAAGGGTCAGTGTGATCTTTGCAGACCAGAGATAAGGGATATGACCACAATAAACTAGAGAGCTGAAGATTAAGCACACGTCAAGTAATTCAGGAGTTTAAAACCTGTCATCTGTGTATAAAGCTAGTAAACAGTTATAACTGGTTAAACAAATGTGCAAATTAATAGGATGCAGTTAGTAACTTCTACTTTTCCCTTCAACTAGTGTCGTTTTGGCAGGCAGCCACATAATCTGCAATAATCTGTCACTGTGGAAGCACCACCCACTTCCTCTGCCTCACACCCTTCCAATCTATGATGGGATATTTCTGGACTGCTAATATAACTAACAATCATAAAGGTCTCTCTATGAAAGCTGAAATTTACATATTTGTATTTTTAAGTGTTTAGCATTCATAAATATTAAGAGAAAAAAGCACATGCTATGTGGCATCGCATTTTAAAGATTTGAAATTTTGAATTTCTTTTTTTATACTTAGAAAGAATAGACCCCCCCCATCAGTAATAACCACTGCAATGCTTCTTGAATGAAAATGCATCCAATGTATAATTATAAGACTTCATTTACACATCTAACATCCAAAATATTATGAGTTTGGACTTCGGAGTCACATGTCTGCCAACATCTTTCATTTAAACCTTATTCCAAGAGCTTAGTGTAGGTGGTAAAGAAACTATTAAGGTAGCTTTCCTGGTTTATAAAATATTTGGCATTAACTTTTTAACCTACAAACTATGAAATGTCAAACAAAAAATTATATCTACTTTTCTACTTTATCTAATTTCATTTTATGGACTAATGTAGCTCCATAAATTATTAATTACCTCATGGCTAAGATATTTTATTTTCATACTTTACTAAGTAACTAACCTTATGTACTAAAATGATTTCAATAATTACAAAACAAAACGTGACCAAACTCTCTGATCTTTCTGTCTCTGAATTTGGTATTACATTCAAAAATAGCTCTTCTACCCTATTTTCCCTTTTTGTGAAAGAAAAAAAATAGGAAGCAGGCTTGTTATTTTTAAAGAACCATTTTGAGTAGCTTAATTTTGAAATATTGTTTTAAAGTAATAATACCATCCATTAGCATAAACTGCATCCATTTAATAAAGATGAACTATAGTATTTTATAGTTTTTTGTTTAAAAGACTATTCTAACAAGATTTTTTGATATTTTATTTGAAGCTTAGCATTTACCTTACTTATCTAAGAGAAAGAAAAAATTTTAAAAATTTGAAAAGCTGCCACTAATATTTACTTGTAGAATATCAAAATACAAATTAAACTAAATAGAGCATATGAATCCAATGACTTTTGAGGTTGCTTACTCTCAGCTGGACGTTGAGCTAAGGCCATAAATATTCACAAGAAATTCAAAAGAGTTTAAATTATTCCTGTTTATTAACAAAACTTAGACACAAACCATAGTTATAATCTTAAATGTAAGATAAAAGACCAATTAAGCTTACTCATAGATCTCAAATGCATGTCCTCTATTTCCAATCCAACATACTAAAGACTTTAAAATTCTTTAGTGACAGCAATCAATAAGATTGCCTCAAAGATAGCTTTGTTTAAAAAGCTGCCTCTTATAGGAAAGATAAAAGTGAACTCAAGTTATAATAACACCACCAGGCTATCAGCACCTTCATCCCGAGAAAGGAAGTCATTATAGACACTTAGTTTTATAAGTGAGGCTTAAAGAGAGTACTTCCTGGTCAGACGTTTAGCGTCAACAGCATTTTATACAGCTTTACATTGTGACATTTTAGAAAGAATCTTCTAAAAATTCTTCCAGAATTTTTTCCCCCAATCCCTACAAAAGAGAAAAACTTGCTCAAGCTAAACAAATCTTATGTAAAAGTCTATGAAATTCTATCAATGCTTATCATTACAGCCTCAAGTAAATAACGAAACCGGTTATTATTATTGATAATTATATCAGCTTACGTTTTAATTATTTTACATTTACGCACCCTCCATTCTCCCATCCTGCATGCTAGAGTAAGGTTCCACGGGACACACCGTTAGAAGGGAAAGAATGAACTTAAAGAAGGACAACTTACCATTTCCTTGATAATGAAGAAAAGGCAAATAACCATTCACATTTCAATTTTCAAACTTAAAGTTAATTCTCTTGAGCTTATATATAAAAAAAGTCTTCAAGAAACCTTGTACAATCCTAATAAGGAACTACAGATAAAAACAGCGTGACCCGGGTGCCCCACGTTACTATCAGCATTGCAAGCTGAACTATTTCCTGTTCCAACGCCCATTGGTTCCCACAGGTGCAAGTGCCTATGGGTGGTGCCGATTTACCCTTCCTTTTGTAAGTGATCCACTAAAGGAGATTTAAGGTTGGCACAATCAATGCTAGGAGCTGTGAGGACAGAACCACCTTGGGTTAATACTGAGAGCCTCCTAGGCTGATTGTGAATTTATTACCTAATTCAAAAGCGTTGAAAAAAATTTATTTCAGCAGACTCTCCCTATTTTCTAAGATGGCACTATTAAGAATGTATGTGACTTCACTCAACAAATACTTATTAATTGCCTTCTCTGTCAGAGCACTGTTCTAGGCACTAGGAATACAATAATGAACAAAACAAAGTCACTGTGGTCATTCGTATACTATCTAGTGGATTTTTGAGGATTTCATATATAATGAGAAAACTTCCATAAAGGCAGAAACTAAAGAAATATGGAAACTCAATTGTAGTTAGTGCTCACTACTAAAAAGCACTGTAATTAAGGTCGCTGCTATAAACCTAAAAGAACTTTTCCTGAACCTGCTACACAGAAGTAGGGTTCTTTATGTTGCAAAAAGTCCATGTTGGAGGCAGTGCATATGTTTCAGCAGGGAAAAGGAAAAACTTCTCACCATGAGTCACCAGTGACTAAGTTCTTTTAATTCAGGCTTAAAACACATTTCAAACCCAATTACTTGTACATGCAGAAAACTGATAACCCCAAATTAACATCAGAAGCTTGATTTGACCAATTTTCAGGGTCAATATCAGCATCTAAGAAAAACAAGTGAAATATTTTTAAAGGAATAATGCCCCTGTACTGAATTTTATTTATTATTTTGGTCTTATTAGACTTTAATGGCTCACAGCCACGTCAGCAAACTTCCATTAGACTTTGTAACAATGAACAGAGTTTTCTTAGGTTTTAGCCAGACTGAGACACAATCACCTTGGATGTATGGTGTGGTGGTAGGAATGGCTTTTATTTGCATTCAATAAAACAAAAATATAGTAAATTCAAGACTGCTTAAAGAAAAATATAAAACCCAGAAAGCAAAATGTACAGATAAACTCTACTCCTGTGAGTTATATTTTACTTCCTTAGTGTTTTATTTCCTTATGTTTAAAATAGCAAAACCTTTTAATCAACAACTTGGAGGAATTCCCAAAGCCAAATTTTTCTATTTAGTCATTCAACAAATATTTATTGAGCAATTACTACATGCTAGGTACTGTTCTATGAGTGGGGATACAGTAATGCCTAAAACAAAACCCCTGCCTTCACAGACCCTAATTCTAGCATAGGAATATATGACAAACAGACAAAGAAAGAAAACATTTGGTATGTCAGAAAGTGGTAAGTGCTATGGAGAAGAATACAATGTGAAAGATGGAACAATAAGTTTATTTGTTCAAAGTTACAAATTGCTTGTATCTCAAAGTAAGAAAGCTTGCTTTGGAAGACCAGAGTATTAAACTCTCCCAGATTCTACCTCTGACTCAAGTGAACAACCACTTTCTCTTGCAGATGACAGAGAATCTTATTTCATCTGTTGCTAATATCTAGAGCAGGGGTCCTCAAACTTTTTAAACAGGGGCCAGTTCACTGTCCCTCAGACCATTGGAGGGCCGGACTATAGTTTAAGAAAAACTATGAACAAATTCCTATGCACACTGCACATATCTTATTTTGAAGTTAAAAAACAAAGGGGCAAAAACACCCGCATGTGGCCCGCGGGCCGTAATTTGAGGACGCCTGATCTAGAGAAAGGAAAACAAACTTCCAAAGACCTGAAGTTAGAACCCATCTGATAAAAACATCATCTAAGGAAATAAAATAACAAATCCCAAACACTCAGAGTCAAAGGCCATTTCAGGAAATATTGATGTTAAAAATGAACATACAAGTTTCCATATACTTGCTACCACTGGCATCAAATTTCCCAACTGTCATGATCAGAAGTGAATTCTTCCCTTAGAAATCTCTGTTATCTTTACCGGCAGCAATGATTATATTTTATAACTATATACATAATTATATGCATAATAATATTTAAATACTATTTTGAACCTAAAATAAGCATTTAAATTTAATACAATTCAATAATTAAGACCTTAGTTGCAGGACACTTGGTTAGATGTTTAAGACACTGTCCTTTTAAAATCAGGAAGATGGACAGGTAGGAAAGATAAGATAAGCACAAACTCTACAAAGTACTACTGAGGAGAATATTATGTAATAAGAAAAACAACAAATCAACTACTGAGAAAGTAGCAAGGAGAATGATCAGAGAAGGCCTCATGAAAGATGGCAGTAGAAGCAGTTCTGGAAAATGAGGAACAGAAGGCATTCTAGGCAAAAGACATGGCAGGAACAGCGACCTGAAGGTGGCAAATCAGTAAGCCCTTGGCCAGTAGGCCGGCCAGGGTGGTTGGGGTACTGCGTGCGTGTGTGTAAGTATGTATACAAAATGGGGTGATAAGAACCTAAAAACAGGTTGATATATCTGTACTGAATTCAGTAGGCAATGGGGAATTATTCATATTAAAGAGTTTGATAGTGTGAGTAACAAAATCAGAGCTGTACTTAGGGAGAATAAGAGAGTAACAATGTATATAGGAAGAAGGAAACAGAATAGGAGACTGGAAAATTGTCACAGCAGTCCTTCCCTTGCACCTTACTAAGGGCCTTCATTAGATCCTTAGACTATTGAGAGGTATAAAGTGGAAGGTGTACTGAGTTGAAAAACTAGATCTAGGTCATAGTGATCTGGTTTGCCATTGTCTGGGTGACCTTGGGAAGTCATTTACCCTGAGTCTCAATTTCCCTATGTGTGAATCTATTATTCCTTTTTGGAGTCAGGATCCATGAGATTCAGCAAATGATTAGATACTGGGAGTAAAGCAAAAACAGCAATAAGAAATGGTTTCAACTTATTAAAATAATAAGCAGCTACCATTTATTAAGCACTTCCTATGTGTCTGTCACTGTGCTGGGCACTTTACATAAATCACTTCATTTATTCCTTCCAGGAATCCCAAGAGGTATGTATTCTTATTTTACAGTTGAGAGAATTGAGAGCTGTAATTAAGACTTAAGTAACTTGCCCAGGTTCAGGCAGCTGGCACAGTAACAGAACCAAAATAGGAGCCTAGGTCACTCTGAGTCTAAGGCCCTTTCTCCTTTCGCTGTATCATGCTATTTTTTATGTGGCAGATGAACAACGCTAACATTTTTCCCTGTGTTCTGAAAGAATCATTGTCTCTTTATTACCTTTTTGATGTACTAAAAGCCCTCAATGAGGATAAGAAACAAGGTGTGGACAAAAATATAATCTACTGATTTGCTGATCATTAAGTCATTCACTCAATCAATTCTCATTTATTGAGCATCCTTTACACTTTTCTTGGTACTAGTTATGGGGGATGCAAAGATGAATAAGATTCATCTCTAGCCTCAACCTACTCACAAGCTAGTAAATAACACAGGTAAACAGGGAACTGGTATACAATGACAAGAGAATTTTGCATAAGAGATAATGGAGGCATATTATTGTAATTTTGAATTTCTGCTATTAAACTTTGACCTAGGTTATTGTATTTTATTTTTACTGACAGGGTCTTGCTCTGTTGTCCAGGCTGGAGTGCAGTGGCGAGATCACAGCTGACTGTAGCCTCTAACTCCTGAGCTCAAGTGATCTTCCTGCTTCAGCCTCCCAAGTAGCTGGGATTACAGGCATGAGCCACCACACCCTGCTGACCTAGGTCATTTTAAAACTATGTTTATGTGGTTTTTGAAAATATTTGTGTATTTACACACACACCCTTCAGAAAGTAAAGGCTAATGTTCAGAACAGAATGGAAAATTGGCCATGAACTATTCTGTGTAGTGCCTCTACTGCCAAGACTAATTAGGTTATTAGTTTATTTAAGAAAGCATTCTGTCTTGATTAGTGCCATCTATTGTAATAGGTAAATAAAATGTATTTGAACTGTCATAAGCCTTGATTGCTATGGACATAAGCCAGTGTCATTATTTCGGAAAGTGAAACATAAAAAAATAAATTATACTGCATAAAGTCCTCATTTGATCTGAAAATAAAAGGTTCTCATTGTTCTTCAAAAATAGCAGAAAAAAGTAAAATTGAACTCTTAAATAGTTTGATAATTGACTACAGTATTAACATAAAACATATAATATGAGGTTGATTTTGCTACCCATGATTTCACTGAGGCCAGAGTGAGAGAGCCCAAAACACTAGACTCCAGCATGTAAATTCCCACTGTGAAGAGCAAAAGCCACATGGGTCACTCCTGTTTGTTTCATGGGAGTAGGTTTTGCTAGGTGTAAAACATGTATTCCAAACCATCTTCTTCTTCTCACTCATCCTTGGGATGAAAAATGTGTATCTGTAAGATAGCTGACAAATGGTTAGGAGATTGATCTGTGATAACAAATCAATAAATTAGCCCCTAAATCATTCTGTTGCCAAAGAATTAGCCCTTTAACTTGTAAAATAAAAATAATTTAGAAAGATTTTAAATATATTTCAGTATCTCTTATAAATCTCAAGTCAGACCAGAAAAAAATACACTTGGTTGATTTATAAAGTAGGTAACTTTAACAATATATGGCTGGAACAATAAAATTTATCAATTTAATTCCTATTGGTTATCATATAATTTTTTTAAATTTGGTGCCTATATCTTAGAAATGAGATAGATCACATTTTGGACCATACATTCAATATAATCTATAATTATAGACAGAAAGATAAATATCACTTTTGTTTATTTTACTGAGTCTAAGAAACAATAAAAAACTTTTAATATATCCTCGCAATAAAACAACCAATTAAATGGGTGAAAAAGCTAAACAATCACAAATTAAACTCCCTATGCTGAAATGCAATTGTATAATATCCCTCAATGTCAAAATACTAATTGAAAAACTATCCACTCTGATTGACAGCAATCTCTCATTGAAAACAAACTGAAAAGAAGTCTTTTCTTAGGAGAGTTACAAAATACTTTTAGACAGAATCTCCCTTCCTTCCTTGCTTCTGTCTTCTTTTTTAGGAGGAGGGAAGAAACAAAGACTGGAGGAAGATTATTAAGGAGATAGGCTTTTAACTAAGACTATTAAAAGAAAGTACCAATAATTTTCATTCATTTTCCTATACTACTGAAACCAAGGAATATGAATACTGACAAGCAATGAGAAGGTTTATTCAGATTGGCTTAAACATTAAGCCAAACTGGATATCAAGGTAGTCTCTAAGATTACAATGGTTTGACTGTTTATGACTCAAGTGGTATAGAAAATGTAAAATGGGTTATTGTATTTACTGGGCAGTATTTGCATCATGCTAAACTAAGACTGACAACAGTTTAAGAACCAAAAAGAATTTGCATTCTGTGGTTGTGGTAACCATTCATATGGAAGTGTAAGGCTCCACCTTAATCTCTCCTTTTGATTGTATTTTGTAATACAAAAGAAACAGTTTAAATGGGCAAAGGTATAATGATTTCACATATATTTATAGTTTCTCCTAGTATAGCTTTATTTTTGGAAACAAATGAAAAAAATTCCCCCAGAACCCCTATTCTCCTAACTCTCCAGGGAATAAAGTTATTATAGGCTTTTCCTATTACTAAAAATTCTATTACAATGAATCTCTCTTTATCATCTCCGGATCAATACCATAATGTAATGTGGTTGAAATGACTGTTTTAGTAATCACTCAGGGGACTATCAGAGCACTTTCTTTTCTTACAAGGAAATAAATTTAATGTTTTGTCTTACGAAACAACCATTTGTACCAGTCAGAAATGAGCTAACAAGTATGGTGAAAGCTTCTCTGTTAAACATTTCTATTACTTTGTAGAAATATTGGTACTGAGATTCTCAATTCTTCCACAGACCATTTCATACTTAATATGCACTATTTAATGAATATATGTCCCTTCTAAACAACCTCGTGAATTAGCTGACCTTATTTCTACTTGAATTCTACCTAGCATTCTAGAAAAATAAATTTACTGTAAAAAAAATTATGCTCAATCCATCTTATATAAATTATAGTGTCTCATATTTTAAATTTGTATTTGCTGTTGTTGTTCCTCTCATCTGTGTAACTTCTATTTCTCAGGAGAGGACTTCTAGTTAGTGGAATTTTCATAACCACATCAAGCTCCATGCTCTCCGAAGCCATATAAGATCTGCTCTGTATCAGGTAATGTCAAATAAAATCTCCAAGCAGTGCATGTCCTCTACTTATCATCACCTAGATGAAAATGACTTTGGTAATTTTTGTCTTGGATTTAAACAGCCGTTCCATGAAAGCCTTCTACATTATGACTTTGGGAAATAATACAGAATTCTTTCCTTCCTCTTCCTTAAAGCTGTCCATACTAAACACGGGCAAAAGACTTCTAATAAGACACATTCTAAACCTGAAACAAAGGAGATATCTAAATAACTGTGAAATGATACAGTAATTACATTCCCCATTATTTTCCTAAAACCATCATTTTCTAAGTCTGTTTCTATAAAAAAAGAAACCAGTCAAAAAGAGAAGTGTGGAGAAGCAATACCAGAGAAAAGGAGAGCTAAAAAAGTCAAATACAAAACTGCGAGGCACAACCATAACAAAGCATGTATATTTGAGTTTGAAAGGTAGTTAGGGCAGTATTACCATATTCCTAGTGCTATGAATAACTAGCCAGGTCATTAATTTAATTTTCACACCCTTCAAAGTAGGACGCTGCCCCCCTAATTCCCACCCCCTATTACTTCCCACTATTTGGTTCAGCATTTTAGAGAATGAATACCTCCCACCAGGACATAGAGTGTCCGGTTTAAATAGGTTTATCTCTCTCCTTAGCTAGTCCTGGAATTAAACCTAAAGCTCAGTCCTGGTAGCTTTCAGGATGAGAAATCAGAAGTCTAATTGGAAAGACTTTCGTTTAATTTAGCTATTAGTTTAGCGACTCCAATACATCTTTTTAAAATTCAGTTTGACCTTCCAACTATCTCCAACACATCAAAGTTAAACAGTCCAGATTCCAAGCCTAGTAGTCCCTTCAAATCTGCCTTGTAAACATTGATACCGATATGTTGCCAAATCTGAAAAAGTTTCTTAGCTCCTTGTTGAGCTAAAATGAAGAATCAATAGTCCAGGAAAATACAAGGGTCTGTCAAAGAAACATCCTAATGAATCCAAAACGTGGGTCTCCAAAAGGATCCTTGTTCCTTTCAACTTCTTGCGGCGGGTTGCAGAAGCCCCCTTCAACTTTTCACCTGACCTTCTCATTAAGGTCATGAAGCCCCTCACTTTCGAGGCATCCACATCAAACTCTAAGGGACGAATGGGAAGCCAGCGGGTCAGCGAGAAGAGGTCGGGCAGCACACCTCTCTTGATGCTTCCAAGATCTCGGTCCTGCTGCCAGCCCGTGCGTTCCACTTCGGAGATGTTCCATTATATAATCCGGCTCCACTGTCCACCCCTGGTCCCCGGCTCACACACCACCCTCAGGGAGATTGCTGCTTGCAGACCCCGGGTCTACACTTGCCTGCGCTGCCGCCGGTCCCCACTCGCCCG
Source organism: Cheirogaleus medius (assembly GCA_008086735.1). Taxonomy (NCBI): domain Eukaryota; kingdom Metazoa; phylum Chordata; class Mammalia; order Primates; family Cheirogaleidae; genus Cheirogaleus; species Cheirogaleus medius. The sequence goes on from VBSM01003044.1 coordinate 7,565,109, forward strand.
ACTCCGGACCCCGACCCAGGCTCCCCGCCGCGGCCGTCCTGGGAGGTGTCCACCACTCGGAGGGCGCGACCCCTCGCCGACACCCTCGCCTCTCGGGAGCGGGCAGGGGGCCCGACCCGCACCCTGGGCGCCGCCGCCTCCCTCCGGGCCGAGCCTCCACCAGACGCTCGAAGCCCTTCTCGGGTCCCCACGCTCATACCTGTGGTCCTGAGCCCTCTGGGGTCCCCTCCTCTCTCCGCGCAGTCCTGAGCCCTCTGGGGGTCCCCTCCTCTCACCCTATTGTCCTGAGCCTCTGGGGGTCTCCTCTCTCTCCCTGTCCTGAACCTCTGGGGTCCCCTCCTCTCACCCTGCTGTCCTAGCCCTTCTAGGGGACCCTTCCTCTTATCCCGCTGTCCTGGCCCTTCTTGGGGCCCCCTCCCCTCACATCTGCTATTCTAAACCCTCTCGGGATCCCCTCTCTCCGCATTCGCTGTCCCGTCCCCTCTCGGGGGTCCCCTCTCTTCAGGTCCACTTTCCCGGCCCCTCTCGGGGTCCCCTCCCCTCACCCTGCTGTCCCAGTCCCTCTTGAGGTCTCCTCTCCCCAGTTTGCTGTCCCGGCCTCTCTGGGGCCCTTCCCTCAGACGCTCAGTGCCGGCCCCTCTCCGGGACCCTCCCAGTCACCTGCTGTCCCGACCCCTCTTGACGACCTCTCCCCTCACCTCGCTGTCCTGGCCCCTCTCGGGGACCCCTCCCCACACCTCCTTATTATGGTCCCTCTTGGGGTGCCCACCGCTCACCCTGCTGTCCCAGTCCTTCTCGGGGTCCCCTTTCCTCACATCCATTGTCCCGGCCCCTCTTGGGGACCCTTCCCCTCACACTGTCAGTCTCGGCTGCGCTCCGGGTCTTCGCTACTCAGACCCACTGTCTCGGCCCCTCTTGGGGTCCCCTCCCCTCAGCCCTCTGCCCGGGTCCCACTCGGGGGCTCCCCTCCACAGTCCGCACTGTCAAGCTCGCTCCCGGAACTCCCCTCACCTGGGTCCTCCCTTACCTCACTCTGCCTGGGGTCCCCTCATCTCGGCTCACGCTGTCACCGCCCAGCGCCCGGTGCACTCACCTCAGACCTGCTGTCACCACTCTCGGGCCCGGCGTCGCTGCCGCCGCTTCCTCTCCCACACTTGTTCCCGAGTCGCTCTGCTGCGGCTTGTCCCCCGGCGGATCCCCGGGTCGGCTTGCTGAGTGCCGGATCCGGCTGCGCGGAGCCTCCGCCCGCGGTCTCCGCGTCGCGTCCCACTCTGCACGCAGGACCCCGCCGCCCCGCGCCACACCGACCCTCCCGCGGCCGCCGCTGCTGCTGTCCGAGGTGCGTCTCCTGCCAGGGGTGGCCAATCGCACCCGACTGCGCCGAGCGCGCTCCGCCCCACCGTCTCAGTACGCCCGCCCCCTGCCCCCGGCCACGCCCCCAGCTTGACTCAGATAGGTTCTCGACTGACCTTCCCTGATCGTGGGGCACAGGGACGGGGCCGGACATAGGTATTTGATTGGAAGCACCTGGGAAGCCGAGTGGTCGATGGAGCCCGAGGATTGGCGGAGATGACGGAGGGCGGGACAGGGTGGGGCGGAGTTCCTCAGACACGGAAGACTTCGCAAATTTAGTTACCCGCGGGCCCGCTTGGGGTGCGGTCGGTCTTGTTTGTGCTGCTTTGGGGTCAGAGTTCATGGCACTCCTCCCCATGCCTTTACTTTTCTTGGGAGACTCCCAGAGGCCACCGTGTTAGAGTCTTTGGGAAAGACCCCATTCTCTCACTAATTCTTAGAAACTCTGCCATACATTCACGTAGCATGTATTTGCTTAGGATTTGTAGATATTTCCTGGATTTAAACCATTTTATACCTTTATTTGCATTGTGTTCAACAGACGTCAATTTAATGCTGTTGGGGAAAAAATCTATTTTTGTAATACTCGAAGCTTACTAGGCACAACTAAGCGTTCTAGACGGGTCACATTTTGATGGGTACAAGGACAAAGCTTTGGAAATACTTAGTTTGCGGGTTTTGATGACAGTAGGGACAGGAACTGTGGTAGGGAAACCCTGTCAGCTTTAGCGAGGTTTCAGGAAGCCTATTCGACGTAACATTTTTCAGGGCCACAGGTTTTAATGATTCTATGTGAACTAGTGGCCAAGGATAACGAGCTTTGACCCATGTGTACCCTGTGATAACCAAAGACCCAACTTGACCCCAGCTGAAAGATAGTGCCTGCCAGGGGCGAAAGTGCATCGTGCGTCTCAGACCCATTCGTTGTATTTTTGTGAAACTGGTTGTGTTGATTAAATCAGCACCGGGAACTAAAAGCTGCTTTCCTCACCCCTAAACCCCAAGTAAGCTTATGGCCTGTGACAATTTAGCATTTTATGAAGAAATCGTTTCATTTCAGGTACACATTTTGATCCTAAGCCTTGTCAATGTATACAGGCCTTAGTTCTCAGAAAACCCTCCATTGTTAACTCTTTTTAAATTCCCACTGACAAGATTTGTGTTCTAAACAGTATACATTTTTCCCTAGTGTTTAAAAGCCATACCCCATTCCAATGTCAGTGCTCCCCTTTAAAGTTTAAGTTTTGGTGTTAGTGTATGCAGAGGACCTGGAGGCACGAAAAATTGTGTAAATGCACCTGGCAGGACTTCATTTTAAGTAGATTTGTGAAGCAGGTGTCTCCTGAGCAGTGTGGCTAAGTGCCATTTTGGTAAGGGATGCAGAGAAAGGTTTCAAGATAGTAAAACTTGGTTTTGAGGGAACTTGATTTTTATAGGCCAATAGAGACTGTCCACACTCACTCATCATGTTAAACAACTATAAAGCTTGGGTAAAACTGAAGCCATGAGAGAATTTTTTTTTTTTTTTTGAGTAGGTTCCCTTTCACTAAGGAGCATTTTTCAAAGAGCTCATCCTACCATTTCTGCAGTTGGCGGTTGGGATAGAAAAAGATGTGGTAAATTTTCACCACCCAAGCCTTCAGTTGTGTCTGTTCATTACATATAAAAAAGAAATGCGTGACCATTAACAGATGCTGTTTGCAATCAAAAAGACAGAAATAGAAATAAAACATAAGCATGATAAAAACCCCAGCATCTTGAAAGGAAACCATTTAGCAATGAAATCAAAATTTTTTTTGGATTCATTATATCAATGAACTCTGATTTCTAAAATGTTGGTGCTTTTCTTGCTTTGTGATTATTGGTGCTGATAGGAACTCTAGTTACTCAATATAGTTGATTACAAATAATTTAGATGTGATCTAACAGTACAATAAAAGAAAATGACTTCATCCTTTGGACAAGAGACAGTTCTGAAATCCTAGTTTAAATATAGATGGCTGACCTACAGTAAGCTCTGAGAATGACTATTATTTAGAAGGAGCTTCAGAAGATCTCTGAGCTCCTGGAAAGACATCGCAGAATTCCATTCTAGAAATTCTTGAGTTTTGTTGGGAAGAAAAATCCCTTACAAATAGAGCCATGACTTTAATTAAAACAAGGTAGTAGGAAATGTCAAAATAAATGGGAGTAAACTTTTTCATTTTTAGGAGACTCCATGGGGTCTGATTCAGAGATAAATTTAATCACAAAAGGTCTGAGAATTAGATTAGAATACACTCTGGTTTTCACATCTGTGTTCAGCTTTATTACTGGTTACTTTTTCTATGGAGACTTGGGTGCAAGATAAAGAGTGGGGTTACTTTGGACAAACCATTAACCACCTCTAGTCCCTTTTCCTTATCCATTTTCTTGCTACATGCAACTAGACCACACTGCTTTCAGCAAAAGGGACACCCTAAATTTGTTCGTTCAGCAAAACTTGTAACACATGTCCCTCTTCTACTCAGAGGGATTCACACAAATTAATTCATGCAGATACTCAGCTCTCTTGTTTTGTGAGTTTCCACCTGGGCCTTCCTTACTGTAGCCAAATTACTTCCTGTAGGCAAATGCTCCACTCGCTCAATTGAGAGTTAGTTAGCAAGCTATTGGATTAGGCATGAATATCTTTTAAAAAATTAATATTCAAGGAAATATGAGGCAGCTGTGCTGTGCAGGGCCTGGGTCTCAGAGTCTAGACTGGACGCTCCTGTCTTTTTTAGGCAAATGACATCTTCTCATTTGTAAAATCGGGAGGAAATCTTACCAAGTAAACATATACAAACAGAAAAAATTCTCAAGGACTGGGAAAATACTGTTTTGCTAACTCTAGGATGGAATATCAGCATTTTTGTCTTTTATTTCTTAATAAAGCTCCAAGTGGTCGGGGGAGGAGCCAGGTTCCCTTTTTTCTGCATGATCACGCACACTCTGAATGTCTAGCTTTCCTGACCTATTAAAGGGACGGTTCATGTGGTTCACCTGCTTAAATTAGAGATCACCTTCACCTGCCAAGGGCCCTGCAAGCCCCCCGCCCCTCAGGTCGCTAATGAGCCTAGCATTCGTTCTGTGTCCAGGCGCCGCCTGGCGGCCGCTTCCGAAACTCTCCTCAGGGCCTCGGGGTCCTGGCCGCAGCCAGGCCTGCCCAAGGATTTGCCTAACTCAAGAGAGCCTGCCTCTGCCCCCGCCCCCACTACCGGTGAGGATTTTAAGACGGCGATGTCAGGGCTGCGGTTGCGGCGAAGGGGGCGTTCGGCGGCTTCCCCACTTTCGCAAGGATGGCGGAGTCAGGCGGTCGTCGGGCAGCTAGCGACCCGGAAGTCGTCCGCGGCGCGAGGCCCCCGTTGCCGAGCGCGGGCGCGGGGGGCGGAGCTCGGCCGAAACGGGGAAGGGGTCGCCCCCGTGG